>LQNS02278076.1:34199101-34213202 GCA_001587735.2 Parhyale hawaiensis | reverse complement strand
CTGCCTGTAGTCGTTGCTTCACGCGGCATTTCAGCACAGAGAAACAGTTCTCTATGGGGCTGAGAAATGGGGAATAGGCTGGCAGGAACCTGAAGTCTAGGGCTGGATAGAGCTCGGCTATTCCATTGTGAATGGAGCAGTTGTTCAGTATTATGACTGAACGTTATTCAAAGAAAACTTCCAATGAAGACATAAACGTAGTGAATGTTTCCCTTGTAACACTTCCTTCGTGAATTTCGTTGTAAAACATTCCATCTAGGTTGGATACTGCCGAAATAACGGTCACGTTCGGCCCTCTGGTTCCACCAACCCTCCTGTTTACGCGCACATCTGCTGGAGCGCGACCGTAGGTTCTCCGCGCCCATAAATTAAACCCCATTTCATCAACGTAAACACGGTGTTTATGGAGACCTCTTTCCAGCATCCACTGCGCGCATGCCCGCCTGGCGCCCTTGGTGGGATCGCTGTTGCGCCCATGCGGCAAATCGCGGGCCAATTTTAGTGTGTCAATTCTCCTTCCAGTGCGCGAGCTACCGTTGCCTGCAAAAAATGTTGTTTTCGAGGCCACACGTCTCTTACAGTGGCAACCAGTTCCTGCAGAGTTGAGAGTGGGTTGGCCTCTATAAGCATGACGACCAAGTCCAGCGTCTCTGTGTCCAGAACGCGTAGTCGACCACCTCCCTGTCGCCTTTCAACAAACCCACCTCTCTGGTAGTTTCTAATTATTTCGTAGGCCGTAGTGCGCCGCACGCCTAGTGTAGCAGCCAGGGCAACAAAATCTTCGCCGTTTTCAAAGCATTATACAATCCGTCGCCGGTCGTCATTGTTGGTTGTACGGTACCTTCGCAGCATGTTTGGTTTAACTACTATGTACGTAGTACTATGTACCGTATGTACGTAAGAAGGCAGATTTTGTAGATTAGAGGTGGTGGAGGACTGGCAGCCGAAAGACAACTTACTTCGTTACGATGCGGCGCATCCCCTTCGAAGGTATAAGCGCCGAAAGACAACTGACCGGCGAGATGCAATACATAATGCAGAAGAGAAATCAGTACTGCATAAGGCAAACAAGCGAGTCTTCGTAGTGCATAAGAAAATAAGCGCCCTCTTTCGGCATTGTATGAGAAAGATTTTATTGAAACTAAGTTAATCAAAAGGTTTTTAGCAATTGTCAAGCTATTTCTATGATTGACAACATTTATCAAGATTGTCAAAGAAAAATCTAAGATTTGTCAAACTAAGTTTCTGTTTGTCATGTTAATTTTATCATTGTCAAAGTGATACGCATTTTGTCAAAGTTTCTTAAATTGTCAATTTGTTTTGCTAGTTTGTCATTCAAAGAGTATATTTTGTCAAATCGTTTTGAATAGTGTCAAGGCAAATGAACATGGGTTAAACTGTATTGCACATTGTCAAAATCAGTTGTTAAATTGGTCAAAAGCAATTGCAAAAAGGTGTAACAGAAAAAGATTCCTCTATAGGATTTAAAAATGGCGAATACAGAAATTTGAAGTCTAACGCTGGGTGCAATCCCTGGATTCCCTGGTGAACTGAACAGTTATCCATGATGATTACAGGACGTTCATCAAAGGATGGTTTCAGTGATGAGATGAAAGAGTTAAAGGTGTTGTTGGTGACTGACCTCTCTTTAATTTCATAATAAAAGATTCCGGCAAGGTTGGAAACTGCTGCAAAGATGGTCAAATTACTGCCTCTACTGCCGGCAACTTGCCTATGCACTCTTGCGCCCACAACAGAACGGCCGTAAGCTCGTCTCGTCCACAAGCTGAATCCCATTTCGTCAACATACACACGGTGTCGATGAAGGCCGGACTCCAGCATCCAGGCTGCGTACGCATATCTCGCCTCTTGTACGCGATCACTATTGCGCTCCTGAGGAATGTTTCGGACCAACTTTACGGTATACAGTACATATCTCTTTCCAAAACGCGTGCTAGAGTTGTTTGGGAGAAATGGGGTTTACGTGGCCAAGTTTCTCTCACGATGGCAATGATCTCTCTCAGTGATGCAAGTGGGTTGCTTTCTACCAACATCACAATAAATTCTATAGTTTCATAATCAGTCACGCGTGGTCGGCCTCTTCCTTGCTGACGCTCAACGTTACCGGTTCTCTGATAATTTGCAATGATGGCGTAAGCTGCTGTCCGGCGCACACCCCGCGTAGAAGCAAGAGCCAAGAAATCTTCACCGGCAATGTAGCTCTGAATAATACGCTCTCTGTCTCAACCACTGGTGACACGATTTCTTCGAGGCATTGTTTAAGCACTTTCACAGATATTACGTACAAACATTGGGAGACCGGCTGGTGGACGAACAACAAGCAGCCGGAAACATACTGCTCACCAGGGTTGCCAACTGTATTTCTAAGAGGGATGCTGAAAAATTAAGAGACATCTGGTGGTGGAGTACACATAATGAATGCGTCAACGTTTGCGTAATCTTTAAAATTCCCATCATAACAAAACGTTTAACAAAATGATTTGATGATTGTCAATTTGTTTCGTTCATTGCCAAACTCTAGGTCAATTGTCAATCCATAATCTGTACATAGTTATGAGCAACTGGTAATTGTCATTTTCATTTGACTATTGTCAAAATGTTTTGAAATAATGTCATAATTTTGTTAGTTTGTCAATCTGAAAGCAAACAATGCCAAATACAAATGCAAAATGTCAAAGCATAATGGCGAATGTCCAAAGATTTTCGAATATCGTCAAAAACAAATGGTATAATGTTCAATAGCCATTGAAAAAAGGTGTAATCTTTCTCATGCAATGCCGAAAGAGGGCGCTTATTTTCTTATGTACTAAGAAGACACGCCTATTTGCCTTTTGCGTATTTTGTGTTATGCATTATGAGTTGCATCTCGCCGGTTCGGTCTTCCAGTCCTCCACCACCTCTTACATAATCCGCCTTCTTATATATATTGATTTAAGCATTGTCTAAACGAATTCCAGAATTGTCATATTCATTTGACCATTGTCAAAGTGAAATGCAGCTTGTCAAAAGGTTTTATCGATAGAACCCTGACAAACTGTTTTGTTAAGTTGTCAAACAGTTTTGTTCTTTTGTCATAAAATTGTGAGATGTGTCATAATGTAATAAACTCTGTCAAAAAATTATGAAGACTGGCAAAAAATTAATATTCACAGATTGCCAGCTTAATTATCTTTATTTTATAATGATGACATAAACTTTACATGAATATTCATGAAGTTACGATTAAATTTGTAGGATGCATCATCATTATTTCCATCAATTTAAACGCGAATACGCATACAGGGATTTCTGACCAGCTGAAATCAGTCTCAATTCTTATTGAATGTCTTTGCCAAATCCATATAGATTCCGTCTACGTCTCTGCCCAGAGAGACTGTAGGGAGAAATGTTTCCACACTTCAGAGGACGCGAGGATCATTTTAATAGTGGCATTTAACTAAATAAATAATAAATAATAATATGTATTTCTCCACAGGCGGGAGGTGTTCTTGGATAATTATATTACAGCTTACATTAAAAATTGTGTGTACATTAATTTGTTGGAAATATAACAGTTATATATTCACAACCTAATCTACATGGCTCAGTGCCACCACATAACAAACGAGTTAACTGGATTGGCTCCGCAATAGAGCTACCTAACAATCACGCTCGCATTTGGAGGCATAAGCGCTCTACTTTCGTTGGTGATGTGTCTCATGCTAAACTAATACGTTTATGTCCTCATGTCAAAAACCATGTTCTTTCGATCAGATTGAAACACTCATTTGTACAAATAGTACTGTTTGTAACGTCAACAGATGTGTCTAGTGCTCAAATGTTGGCGGTGCTCTGAGGGTTTGCTGAACACCTTTTCAGATATTTTCGCAGCATGGCTCGTTAGAGAGACCGGTCTATAGTTAGCTGAACTCATATTAGTGCAATAATTACATGCGTGTAGCTGAGTGGCATAATCCGAGGCCTCGTGTGTCTAGGGGTACTAACGTAATTCCGTAGAGTAAAGGGGATACAACATTCTTGGCATAACTCATTTTAAATGATTTTTGAAATATTGTTAAATAGTCACAATGTGCTTACGCCGCTAAGTTCGTTGATGTCTGTATAGTTTGAGGCTAAGCTGTTTGAACTGAGCATGTTATAAGCACTTACTACGTTGAAATATGACAGCCGGGCTAAAAGTGTTTGAATACTTCTCCATATGTGAATCAATTGCTTACTTTTATTGTTAAATAATTAAACTTGTTTTTAGATATGTATTAAAATGTCTACAGCCAATCTAAAAATTCCAACTACATTTATAACTAGAGCACTCTGAGAGCGCATACCTCTGCCAAGCGAGGCAACTGTAGTAAAAAATTCAAATTGGCCCTGAAGCCATAATTTTCTTTGTATAAACTCCAAAATCTAATCATTTGTGTTTTTTGATAGTAATAACAGCTTGTGCAATTTTCTTGAAGGTCCGTTCATAACTTTTTGAGTTATACTGCTAACAAACGTTCTGACAAACATGAGTCACACATACAAACGAACAAAGCGATCTGCATCAAAATTTATTCATCTATGTCTTTCAGCATCACTAACAACCCCTCTAAATTTCATAAAGATCCATTCATTATTTTTGAGTTATTGTGCTAACAAGCATAAAATTAAAAACAGTGACAAACGAACGAACAAACGGATCATTACTAAAATTTGGTCATTTACTCTTTGTTATATACCTAAACACTCATGTTAATTTCATAAAAATCCATCCATGACTTTTGAGTTATGGCATTGAGAAAAATGAGGCAGGCAAACAAACAAACGGATGGACATAACTAACTTCCTTTGTTCCTCCTAACATAACTAACAATCCCTGTAAATTTCGACCAAATCGGTTCAGAACTTTTTGAGTTATCTTGGTGACAGACAGACAGACAAATATACAGACAGACAAACACGACGAAAACATAACCTCCTTGGCGGAGGTAATAAGAGAAGCACTCTGACAGCGCATACCTCCGTCAAGCAATGGAACGCAGTGTTAATGAAAAGTTCAAGTTGGTTTTGAAACAAGGAATGTCCTTTGATCATCACCAAAATTAAGTTATTTGGCAGTGTCCTCTGACATTTCTAACAGTTCTAATAATTTTTTGAAGATCAGTTTATAACATTGTGAGTTATGCCCCGGCAAACAATAACACAAACACTTAGTCAAACACACACACACACACAGATAACTAATATTTGGTCATTTGTAACATTTTTAGCTATTTTTGCATATTTCATTAATGTCCGTTCTCAACTTTAAGGCTGCGTTATACCGAGAAACTTTAAAATAAACATGGAAACGAAGAGACAAACGAACTAACATAGCATCACGAAAAATTGGTCATATGATCTCCGTATTATTCTTAACAATTCAGGCAAATTTCATGAAATGCATTCATAACTATTTCAGATGTGTTTCCAATACAAATAGGCAGACAAGTAAATGGTTGAACGGATCGTCACTAAATATAACTCAGTGCACTGTTCCTTTTAACATACCTTACAGTACCTATAAATTTTGTGAAGATCCGCTCGAAACTTTTTGAGTTATCTTGGTAACAGACAGAGAGACAAATAGACGCGGACATAAATATTATCACCTTGGTAGGGGTAATAATTTCTTATCGCATTGTAACACGTGCGCAAAAAATAATTTGTTTTGTAAGATATACCGTAGTTAATATTTCGCTCCTGTTCCAAAAGAGTTATCTGTACAATTCGAGCAGTTATTGTCTCTAATAAATAATTTAATACTGTTCTATTTCTATACCCCACCTTAATACATTTAGGGAGACTGGTTGTCAGAAAATATTTGCCTCTAATAAAGGAATTTCTAAAAAAGGAATATTACTTATCATTTAAATGAAAATTTGCGATGTTGTTGACTGACTATTTCATCATTAAAACTGCTTATTAAAAATTTTTTGCTCACAAATCGCCTAATTATCGTTTTTGACAGCTGCTTTTATTTTACTATCGATCAAATGTACGGGAGTCTGCCCCCACTCAATCGTTTGTTTAAGTAACGAACCAGATTTTTCTAATCAATATTCCATGCCATGCAGTGCGGTCAAGTCTGCCCAGCGGACGGACCCAACTCTTTAGCACCGTTAAACCAAACTGCCGCCTGGCTCCAGTTTACCCAATCACGCGATCGCCGAACAACATCCTAAAGGGACGAGCGAGGCCGATACCAGCGAATGACTTCGAAGTATCGCCTCTCCAGTTCCAAACTTATTTCAAAAGACGTCCTGACGCAAGTGTCATGTCGAAGACTTAGGTCAGACAACGACCTTTTGATCTCCAGGGATGTGTCTTGGTTGGAACATTTGTGGTCGAAACGGTCGTTTGATGGCCGACTGTCGGCCGTAACGGAGTTGGCTGCCGCCCGCACGACCTCTAAAAGCCACCTAAAGTCAACTTTGAGGCGGACACTATTCGCTTCATTGAATTTCTGCGTCATGTCGTGGTCGCGAGTAGGTACCGGCGCACCTACATCACTGCGGCGCATAAATGGCGCACAAGAATTTCTGCGTCATGTCATGTCGTGGTCAACAGTAGATAGAGACACGCCTACATCACTGCGTTGCAAGTGAAGTCCAATTAAGTCTGGCAATAAATGAACGAGACCCTTGAAGCCTCGAGCAAGACGTTACGTAATTTATGCATTAAAGGGATAAATTAAAATTACATACGCACGTCAAGCACTGCCCAATCTTTGAGGACTATAATTTATCCGATGCGGAATATTTAACGATATATTTTCACGAGGTGAGAAGGAACTATTGGTTATCGTAGAGATGCGAGCCATTGAGTGATGTCATACACTTTCCAAACGCACAAAGAATATTTTAAAAGTGTCCAAGGCAGGTTGTTTGGTTCCATATGAACAGCTGCCACCACATACGTGCGTGAAGGCGAGAGTTTGAGTGCCCGATTCATAGGTGGTGGTTTTAGCAAGCAGAGGAAGAAAATAAGTTCTTTGCCTTTGATGAATAAGCATAAAATATTTCTCTACACAGTAAGTTGGTTGCTTGGTCTCTCCGCCCGCTCTATCACTATATAAGATACCGAGAGCTAGAACATTCCAGCCGCTCTTGAACCATGTCCAAGCCAGGCTTATAGTCTAGATAAGAAGCAGTGAAGGCGAATAGAAAAAATTATGTTTTGTTGAGATGGAGCTCCAGATGAGCGACATCCTGCATGTATCACTGAAACTAAAACTTCTGCGCCCACTGAGAAAAGCCAAGTGCTGGAAACGCACGTGAATGCGTGCCGAAAGCTTGTCCCAAAACCAGCACGCGTGCTATGGGCAGTGAGCGCTCGGGTATCTCTGGATTCACGTCAAGCAGTTTAAAAAAAAAAAATACAGTTTGTTGCCCATGACATCTATACCTACTTATGCGGGGTGTCTGAAGTATGTAAGCAAACAATGTATCACTTGAAATTCGACCCGAAAAATCACCAGTCCTCACTGACTTCAACACCACACATTTTCTCTTAAGTTTGCACACGTAGGGGTGTGAAAAACGCCTCGCGCTTTGGCGTGCAAACGGGAAACATACCAGAAAATGAAACGCGTGTCCGCTCAGTACGTTTTGTCGTGCGGTAGGTTAAATGCACGCCTAAGCGTGCTCATACAGCCCGGCGACAGCGTGTACTATAGAGTTTAGAGCCCGTATGCAGAAGCCAGGATTGTTTTGAGTAATGTAACCATGTGTCAGGTGTTCCTATCGCTTTAAATATCAATTTGAGGTATTTATTTTTATTCTACCGTCCTCTCATAACAGTGAAGGCAGTAGGTCCTATATATCGTTCCAGTCATTACGATTTGTAGTGTATCTTCTACTCTTGTTTTTTCCTGGCTTTTTCACCAAAATTTAATAGCTCTGCCCGTTGTTGCTGTTTCAGAGTAATTTATTTTTTCTAAAAGTATGGGGTTGGCACATCTTGTGTTTGGAAGTCGAGCTCACTGGGAAACTATGCGTTCCTTTTATGCTTGCTCTGCTGCTTTCGCTCTATAAGCAGACTCCTACTCGATCGTTAGGCTATCTATACTTTGCAGGTTTTTCTATCCCATATGAAAGGGTTACTTGGATTTCATGACATAGTGCATTTTCTATTTTTTTCCGTTTAGAATTGCAGTAAACGCTGTAGGCGGAAACTTTTAGACTAGAGACATAAAAATATAAATTACCTGCTGAATATTGTAATGTAAATCAAGTAAGTGGAAGAATTATTGCAGGGTCCCGTTAGAGCTACTCGTTACATCATGATTCACTAATGTGAAAAAACTGTTTGGTACAAGAAGGCTGTACTCCTTGAAAATTTTCCCTAGTTTGTGGGGCTTTATTCTTAATTCTAATGGTGATTTACGGTATGACTTCCCTTTTGATTTTGTTCGATAGCTATCGAAAGTAGATATTGCATTTTTTCTAATCTAATGAGAGTCGCTAGTAATATTGAATTGATGGTTTTTTGCATAGACTACAACACCAATGAGACATAATGGTGTAGGTAAGTTTCTGACCAGGAAAGGGAAAAGAGCGAGTTGGGAAACAAGAGTTGCCCCGCCTAATGGAGCTTCCCTTACAGCATGATAATGGAACTTGCTGCAGCATAGCCTGTTCTTCTGCAGAATTTGCTTACTGCCTATCACTAACACTTTCATATGAGTATGAGTACCTATATTTATATACAGATACAATCAAAGCGCTTAAACTATATACTCCCTATGAGCTACGTATTTCACTGCACAGACTGAGGCGTTTTACTTCTTCTCAGTATTATGCTTATGAAAATTCCATTTATTTATTGGTAGTTGGATGCACAAAGTTTAGCAATTTCAATTGTGTTTAGAGTGCCGAGATCCTCTATTATATATACTGGCAAAGCTCTGTCTTTTGTTAAGCTATTTGTCTAGCGTAATTAAGCCGTAATAACTGTCTGAAGTTTTACACTGAGCAAAACTCGTTATCATCGCTTTGCTTCTTTCATATGAAAAGAACTGCAATCGAAGGTAAGCAAGTTCAAGCTATTTTTCACAGTTTCAAACAGTTGTTCAGGTTATCCTTTTACATAATATTGCAGAAACTCAACGCTTCAATTCACAGCAGCCTCATTTCAATGCGTTTATCTCAACCGCACGCTGTAAAGTTCTGATCCTCATTTCAATTTTTTCCATGGAAGCTCAATCACAAGAAATATTTTCCTTTATTTGCGCGCAGCAACGAGCTAGTAATACTTCAAATCCCAACTCGCGGAGTTCCGACAGTGAATATGAATTGCTGTCGCCGGGATATAAATACACTGCATTCCACATAACCCTCAGTGCGCAGATGATTTTCATCGTAATATTATAGTTTGGTGCAGCAGAAACTATGATTCATTTTCAATACATTCAAGCGAGCGAAAATTCGCACCAGCGTGAAAGAGGCACCAACTACAGTATGAAAAGTCACTTATTGAGCAAACCAAGGTGTACCACCGATCGTCCAAGTGTGTATGACTGCCAAAAAATTATATCAACACGTATTGCGTGTTCAGTATTGTATGCGTGATGCTTATACTGCACTTTCGCTATATTGCCCCTACCTACTTGATATTTTACAAGAACATGACCTACGCCAATATTCCACTTCCACAAAGCATCAGCAGCCTTTTCCCTAACGAATAAATACATGTATACAGTGGCAGTTCGAGTGGGTTTGAAAGGGTGGGCCAGCTGTCATACACGAGCATTGCAGCGCAACACAAAATTTGCAGTCATGACCCACACTGACACCTGCAAAAAGATTGGAGTCATTCGACTATCAACGGGATCTTTGAGAAACCCCGAAAACGCACCATGAACAAATCCCATGATGTGATAAAAAAGCAACAGTGAAAACATCTAAAAGCTAATAAAAACATATACTTTGTTACTTAATCAGTATGGCTGACCAGCTCATTAGTTGTATTTCTGTCATAATAGCAACGAAAAAAAGCCAAGGTCGCCAGAATCGAACTCAAGACGTTGGGAGAAAACCCAAGATTTTTTGGGAAAAACCCAAAGCTTATCAGCCAAGGTAAGAAGCTCCCGGGGGCCAGGAGCTGCTGGCCCATATTTCTGCCGCTCCGTTTCATAGAAAATTCCCGCACCGCTCGGCTCGTGGTCGGTTTTTACTCTTCAGAAAATGAAAGGCAATATGGGGCCAAAAAATGCTGGCCTCTCGGCATCAATTGCAAGCGATTTTGAGGAAAAGTTTTTCTACGCCGAATTCAGGTCTGAAATTGCTTCAAAAAATTTAATTTATTACTTATTCTTATATTTGCATTTTTGTATGCTTTCTCTCAAATTATTGATGAGTGTTCCTCAGGCGTATTCTGGATATAGAGGAACTGGTTATTAGTACTATATAATAATTCACGTCGTGTTTTTATTTATTTATTAATTTAGTTATTTATATCTATATTCATATCTTTCCTGTCACGCTCTATGGGAATAAGATAGGAGAAAATTCAGGTGCCGATGACGGTATCTTGGATACGGGGATCGGACTTGAGCGCTCCAGTTGAGTGACCTGAGCTCGCCTGCATGTTCGTGTCTAGACATGTTCAGGTGCCGAGGACAGTATCTTGGATACGGGGGTCGCACTTGGGCGCTCCAGGCAGAATGCTGAATTTTCATTAAAGAAGCCTCTGAACAGTAATAAACGCAGGAGATAGAATGGGTTTTTCTGAGGTGCTAATTTTCTACCGTCATTTATAGTGACGGCCCGGGCCACTAGTAGATATTATAGTCTAATTGAGTCTTTCAAGCTTGAAAGAAGGCAGCCGTGTCAAAAAAATACCATCATAAATGACGGCAGAAACCTTCTAGGGTAGAAATTTTTTATGCATTGTAAATCTATAATATTAATAGCATTGTTCGTTCGTTCCTTCGTGTGTTACGTTCTTCAATAAATAGATATGGGAAAATTCAACTTATAAGAAGCTCTGATGTTTGCTGGAGGAAAAAAAAAAACTTCAGTCAGTTTCGAAGCAAAGACATGAAGTTCAGTTTGCACGTATCATACCTACCATGATACCAAATTTCATCTCTTGTAATATTCACGTTGCTGGGGTAGCATACCGATCCAAACACGGGAAAATCGATGGTAGCCATAATACGGTTCAAACAAAGTTGTTCTCAACTGCATCATTCTAAACTGCATTTTTCCAGTGCAAGTGCGATGTTTAGAGAAATGACGTAAACTAATAGAAAAAGTATTTTTAGCGACACGAATCAATTTTTTATATGGGCTGAATGTTGAATTATTTTTGCAGGCTATCGGACATTAACTGTAAAACAACCATGGGTCCGGCACTAGAATTGAGATCATAAAATACACCGATGAAAAATGTAAACGTTAAATATATGAAGGTTTAAATAATGTTGTCTTCAGACGATGAGAAACAAAGGTAGCATAGGCGTGTAAATATAGAAGAAAAGCAATGAAAAAAGTACCTTCTGAAAGCGAGATTGCTATATTTGCTTTCTTTGTATCACTATCATGATATATAGAGGCGAGAACTTTGCTGGTAAAATATCCGCGAGATCCACCATTGATACAGTATTTAGATATGTTGTGCAGGTACAGGGTGACATAGGGCTCGGCCACGCCTACGTAAAAGTTCCATTGCCAAGCGAATTTGTATATGATTGGACATTGCTATGCCACTAACTAAAATCTAATACTAAGAATGACCGTCGTGTGTTTATAAAACAGCAAAAGAACTCGATGGTGTAATAACACCAAGTATATATATATATATATTTATTTATGTGTTCGGTGTCACGCTCTTAACGAAATAGATAGGCAAAAATTAGCGCTGGGCTTCCTGGTTTCATCAGTGTATTCAACTGCTTGAAGATTGTGGTGATCCTGCGATGCTTCATACTGTAGAAAACTGAAGGGTAGAAAATATTTTTCAGGTTGCTGATGGCGGGAGCAGTATATCTGATGATTCCGATCCGGTCCGGTCTTTCTTTGACTATATGTTGAAGTCCACTCGATGCAGATGCGTACAACATAAATCGAGACAAATGGTAAGATATTCTTCGGCGATCAGAACGCGCTTAAATGCCACGATGATTTCTTGGCAGCAAATTGTTTTCTCAATTTTGAGTTCTTCTTTCAACAGAACAAGTGTTCTCCGAGTCCGAGTTATATGCCCTCCTCGAGTATCTTGGATACGAAGCTAGAGCTCCGTATTTATTAGGAGCTATATCAATTGTGGGAAAAAATCATTGCTCATCGTTAGTAACAATGAATACAGTTCTTGCTCTTCCAGCTTCTCTTGCCGTTCCCGTGGAGTCTGATAGTCATTACTTTTTCTCTACATCGAAAATATATTTTCTTTTGGTTTACGATGTACCTACAGATTTAGTAGAAAATCTGCGAAGCGTAGAGGAACCATTTTTACCCGGTGCAGTAGACGTAACAATTATTTATTCCAACTTCTTGGACGCGAAAATTTTGTTACGCTGAAGCTATCTCACTGTGTATGATAGATACGCAGCGGAAATGAAATTCAGTGATGTTTCAGTTTTTACTAATACAGTTATTTGCACGTCATCTAAGGAAGGGAAGGAGTGTGCTGAAGACAAACTGAAGTGTATTGCTCAGTGGAAGGCACGCATCTCTTACGATAATTTGAGTTGGCCGTCGTAGCGTTTTCCTCTATATGTAATTTAGTTAGGAAAGTGCAAACAATGAAGAAGTGTCACCACAAACTTATTGTGATAAGGAAGAAGCAAGCAAAGAAAAGAAAATTCCGCACCGGCCTATATTAAGCAAATACATATAGTATTACGTGAATTTTTTCACGCACGGATCCACTAGTTTCTGGCAGTTTGTACGTTAAAGCAAGCAGGAATGGCCGAGCTTTGGGAATATGTACCTCTTACTTTTGAGTTAGCTTAAAGTTTGAATGACGCATAGTTTTAGCGTGACTTTCAAGCGCTATTAGTTGTAGTCACGGCAGCATGACGGATAAAGCGAAAAATTCTGTGGCTGAGCAATTATTACGATAGTGTGCCCGCATTAATAGGGATGGACTTTCTACGAGTTTGAACACCGAAGCTCTTTTCGTTCTTGGAACAGATGTTTCTGTGCGCATGATAACGGTTGAATCTATTAACATACATCGATTGCAAAATGTATGTACAGCTGTGAATTGAAACTCAATTGCGATTCAAAGACAGATTCTAAAGTGAGCACGTGGCCCTCGCTGTTGTGGAATAGCTACCGCGGCTCAGAATTTATGTCGAAGCTGCATACGCAGCAGCGCAAGGGGAAGGATTGGGAGCAAGTTGCCATGTTTTGACTCTCGTGTGCAGCGCACTTGAGGTTTTACGTAGTTCGTTAGGATTAAGAAACAGGCGCAATTTATCAGTAGCTGCATGAGGTCGAACTAAAGTGAGTTATAATAGCGTAGGTTAGGATTGGTTCATATATAAGAAGTGAAGACATTAACTAAACGACCGTGGAATTTCCATTCGTCCCGCTAGTTGAATATAATTGGACTCTGTTTAGGTTGAAGTTTCAACTGCAACGTAAAGATTGAGCTGAAGAAAGCATAAGCGACATGGAATATGCACGAAAGGAACGAAAACTCCAACCAAGACTGAGCGTTTCTAACACCTACGAAAAATTTAATCTAAAAAATATGCGACGTAGCTTATGCACAACAGGATCAAAAACTTTATCATTACCGCCTTTCATCTACTACGCTCAAAAGAATCATCATCATATTATAATTAAAACTTCACGCTTGAGCTCTCACGGACAGGTAATACAACTCAAATGAAACATCTTGCAACACCGGAAAGCTCAAAACGCTGCCAAAGGAAATCCAGCAAAAAACCATTAACAGCTGATTGAAACGCCTGCAGGTCAATACTACCAAAGCCGATGCCGGCAACAAATTCCAAACCTTAGCCGACCAGGGCACGAAGCACCGACAGAACTGATTAGTTCGACGTCTGACAGCCTCCAAAGTGAAAGAGTGCGCTCCGCACGCAGCA
>LQNS02278076.1:34148808-34196038 GCA_001587735.2 Parhyale hawaiensis | reverse complement strand
TTTAGCACTGTTTTTAATTTTATGCTTATTAGCATAATAACTCAAAAAATTTTGAATGGATCTTTATAAAATTTATAGGGGTTGTTAGTAATGTTAAAAGACATAAATGATTAAATTTTGGTGCAGATCGGTTGGTTCGTTTGTATGTTTGACTCAGGTTTGTCATGACGTTTGTTAGCAGCATAACTCAAATAGTTATCAACGGATCTTCAAGAAAATTGCACAAGCTGTCATTACAATCAGAAGGCCCAAATGATCAGATTTTGGAGTTTATAAAAAAATTTTGGTTTCAGAGCCAGTTTGAATTTTTTGCTACCGTACAGTAAACAGCTGTGATCGTATAGAAATGATTATGTACTCTTCTTTCTTCTTACTGGCAGCTCACGCTCACCGTACTTATAAAGTAAGCAATATTCATGAACTAATTAACATGAGTTGCTATGTATAGCTACACCTGACGTCGCAGCTGAAAAGGAGTGGGCGGAGCTTGACAGTTAACATTCTACCTCTGCACGAGTTAACCTGTAGAGGTAAAGTCAACTTAGACCACACCCTTACCTGGGAAACCCACATGCACTGATTTGTGCTGCTAGTATAGGCCCACTGGTCCCAGATGAGCAAGTGTAGTCGCAGTCGCCCTCGGGTCACGAACTATGGCGCCAATTTGACGGAAGGAACAAATGACCCGAGACCCCCCCACCCCCCTCATCTCTGAGGAGGGCAGTTTCGCCACGGCGCCGTGCGTACCTGTTGGTGTCTGCTGAACCGTAGAGCAGAGTTTCGATTTAGGAGTGCATATGAACCCACGGACCCCTGACTGGTTTATGACGTTTGAAGTTTCTATGTCAATATTTGCAACTTTCATGATGATGCAGATTAATAATTTACAAGCGAGACTAGTGAAAATTCCGCGGTTAATGAATGTCTTCGTTGACCTTAGCTAACGTGAGGTAGCGCTTCTAACTTGACCCGCCCCGTTTGAACTAATGTCCACCGCTTAACCTGTCCATTGTTACTCAGTCCGTCTACCCTACACCTTGCCTAACCTTTCCTAGTATTTTGTTTCCACCTACGAATCCCGCATTTTTTTTTCTAGCAGCGAAGAGTTTGCACAATATTCTTGATAAAGACATAGAAATAGGACTGTACTGCTTGCACTGTTCTCCTATGTATTTGCTCACCTTTTCTAAGCTCTGTTTCCAACAATTTACAGATACGTTAGTCTTTCATAACTTTACACGTTTCAATTTTTTTGGGGTATCCGATTTTTTCGTGCTATTACTGAGCCCGTGAATATTGATCAGTAGCCCATCATTTTTCTAGTTTGTTTGATCCAATAGCTATACAATAAACTACAACAGCCCAGCTAATTTCTACAGTCACAGCAGCGTAATCCTCTGTACTCGGGATGTTATTGTATTTTCCTTAGACAGTGCACAGGGGCTTAAAAAATATTTTATTTAGAGTCGTGAGATGCTCAATACTACCCGCTCTGGGCTCAGTATGGTATCCTAGATACATATCTGGCCCTATTAAGACCGTCATGCTTCACAAGCTAAGCGAACATAATGTGTTGTCAAAACATGAGCGGTAGATATTATACGAGTCAAGTGAACTTCATGTTTGTGCTCCGAATGCGACTGAAAATATTTTTTAAGAAGCGAAAAAAGGACAGCTATGGTTGGTCTTCCCTCCAGCGAAAATCAGAACCTCTTGCAAGTTGAATTTCTCCCGATATTATACTGGAAACGTAACGTGCAGACACATGAACTGACGGATGAACTGTTGGAGCCTCAAACAGAATTATATTATAGATTTAAGCGATAAGAGGGAAAAAATGTGTGTTTTACTGATCTTACACATTGTGTTTCATGACAAAAAACGTTTAACTATGACATAGTCCACATGGGCCTAATGTCACTTTCTTATTATTGAATATATTGGGTTATTTTAATAACGATGACTGCAGCAAAAGCTTACTATAATTGAACATAGACAGTCATTTGTGAAAAGCGAACAATGTATTCAGTAGAGGTATATTTAAATATTTGCTGAATGAATTAGCAGGGATACTACTGAGTGATTCTGTTTGGCGTATGGTGAAGTGCTTCGAGTCTACTCTGTTAATTAAATGATGTAACCGCAAATTGACACAGGCCCTTGTAGGCGCGCTCCGGCTTGCCCTTCGCAGTGGCATTCCATAGCAGCGATACATTGCGCACTTCTGCAGCTACGGTCGCTTCATTATAGCGTAACTATATTGGTGCTCTAAACCTGGAACGCTGTCTCCTGATACTTGTTATATTTATTATTTAGAGATAAATAGCTGTACTCTCGCCCTGTTTCGAAGAGTAGAAACTGAATCACCTATCTTATATTATCAGAAGCAGTGGCCCCCGGGAGTGACCCTATAGGTTACCTTAGCCGTTAGCTAGGCCTTCGGGGGTCCGTCTTCCGAGCCCATTTTGCTCCTTTCTAGTTTCATACAATTTCTGGTATTGCTTTGGTCTGTTCTTCTTCTCCTTTCTCGATTTTCTGTTCCTATATTCATTTTCTGAATGCATTCCACGTGGCTGTTGATGTACCATGTGTCCCTTCCTTTTCTTCTCTTAGAGAAGCAAAGTATTTATTTAAATAATTCTAATTAGAGAGGCTTAATCCTTCTACTGCTGTAAGAGCTGAAGCTTTAGATGAAATAATCTGTTTTGCATTATATTTAGTTTTGATTTATTAACATTTATGCCTGATATTTACTTATAGCTATTTTTTATAATTTGCAAACATATACCAATAAAAATTGCAACGATATTAAGATACTATGATCAGATGTTCAGATATTAAAATCAGATGATTAGATGCTCAGATATTAAAATCAGATGATCAGATATTAAAATCAGATGTTCAGATACTAAGATCAGATGATCAGAGGTTCAGATATTATTGAGCGCTACCACACACGCTGGGAGCGAAGTTCGGGGCATTGTAGGTCCGCCCCACGTACGGCGTCGACAAATGACATTAGGCTTAGCGCTATAAACATCTACAGAAACACACATATACTGTCATCAGTGAGTGCATCAGCTACTGTAACAGTTACTGTAAGTGGATGATACCATTTGTAGTAGCAGGAGGTCCGTGTGTTGCAAGTTATTTTCACTGGGGGTGAGTAGATAGCTGAAGTTAGGGTATCATTACAGTAGAGTGTGGTGTGAATACTCCAGGTTTGGACAAATAAATTAGATTAGGGAGTAGTTAAATATCCCTGGACGTGAAGCCGGCGACTCAAGAAGGAAAACAAAGCACATGCAGTAGGTCGAGGGAAATAGGGAATCCATGCACGACATTGCTCCCATATACTGGATCATTGAGCATGGATTGAGGAAGTGGCGAGAGAGTGCGAGATAAAAATGTCACCTGTGGAAACAGGAGTAAAAGGAAATAACAGATGATATGAAGATAAATCTCGCGATGCTAAGGTACAGCATACAACTCCCCAAAATGATGATTGGTCCAACTTTATCCAATGATGGACAGGGTAACCCACTTTATTTCTCGCAGGAATACCAGTATTAACAATGTCCAAAAATTGGATGACGTCCCGTAAGGGGTTAATTAACCGAAACCTATTATCGCCTATGATTCATCGTGCACGTGAGTGTGACTCTTCAGAGTGACCTCTTCAGAGTAATCGTCCCCTAGCCGCTCAGCTATGCATCAACGATTCAACAAGTGATAACTTTGTGTTGTCTCATTACTCCAGAGTGAAAGTTAATATATTGCTTGGCCATATTTTAAGACCACAGTCTAGGCCCATGAATAAAAGAGCGTAACGGAAAGACTCACGGGAAACTAGCATCGAAAGGTGTCGTAATCAGTGACGTCACATCGTCGAACGGTACAGCTGAACAACCTTAGAGTAGTCTGATTAATATTCCCAAATAAAAAAGTCGTCAGTTGCAATCTTCAAGCCGTAAACACATAAATAAAGGAATAGAACATATACTATTTGAATTATAAACACAAGCATGAATAGAAATTTCCAGGGAGGGTGGTGGAGGCCTTCGCAGCATCAGAGGCAAGACCTGGGCAGGTATGGCCACTGATTTAACTTCTTCATTGAAGTAAATTCTTATTCATACTTCATATTCAGTTTATACTACTTTTCACTTAACAGTTTTTTAACATATCACCATCGTCTTCAACTTCATTCATTCAACCTCCTGCGAGCGAGTAGGCAGCTACTTGAGCTGCACCCAAGGATTATGACAGTTAACAGGTTATTCCACGGGGCGGAGCCACGCAGTAGTGCATCATGAGAAATGGGTTTGTGACATCATAAAAACCACGGTAGCTGCATGCTTCCGTTCTCAGCTCTAACACCTTGTATCGCTCGTTCGATTCCCCGTGAGTCACAAGAGCTCTTTGCAGATCTTGGTGTGCTGACTCGGCAGTTGTGTGTGCATGCTCGGNAGATGTTCAGATATTAAAATCAGATGATCAGATGTTCAGATATTAAAATCAGATGATCAGATGTTCAGATATTAAAATCAGATGATCAGATGTTCAGATATTAAAATCAGATGATCAGATGTTCAGATATTAAAATCAGATGATCATATGTTCAGATACTAATAACAGTTGATCAGATGTTCAGATACTAAGATCAGATGATCAGATATTAAATTCAGATGATCGGATGTTCAGATATTAAAATCACATGATCTGATGTTCAGATACTAAGATCAGATGATCAGATGTTCAGATACTAAGATCAGATGATCAGATGTTCAGATATTTAAATCAGATGATCAGATGTTCAGATACTAAGATCAGATGATCAGCTGTTTAAATATTAAAATCAGATGATCTGATGTTCAGATACTAAGATCAGACGATCAGATGTTCAGATACTAAGATCAGATGATCTGATGTTCAGATACTAAGATCAGATGATCTGTTGTTCAGATACTAAGATCAGATGATCAGATGTTCAGATACTAAGATCAGATGATCAGATGTTCAGATACTAAGATCAGATGATCAGATGTTCAGATATTAAAATTAGATGATCTGATGTTCAGATACTAAGATCGGATGATCAGATGTTCAGATACTAAGATCAGATGCTCAGACACTAAGCTCAGATGATCAGAGGTTCAGATAGTATTGAGCGCTGCCACACACCCTGGGAGCGAAGGATCGGGGCCTTGTAGGTCCGCCCCACGTACGGCGTCAACAAATGACATTAGGCTTAGCGCTATAAACATCTGCAGAAACACACATACACTGTCATCAGTGAGTGCATCAGCTACTGTAACAGTTACTGTAAGTGGATGATACCATTTGTAGTAGCAGGAGGTCCATGTGTTGCAAGTTATTTTCACTGGGGGTGAGTAGATAGCTGAAGTTAGGGTATCATTACAGTAGAGTGTGGTGTGACTACTCCAGGTTTGGACAAATAAAGTAGATTAGAGAGTAGTTAAATATCCCTGGACGTGAAGCCGGCGACTCAAAGAAAGAAAACAAAGCACATGCAGTAGGTCGAAGGAAATATGGAATTCATGCACGACATTGCTCCCATACTGGATCATTGAGCATGGATTCAGGAAGTCGGGACAGAGAGCTCGATAAAAATGTCACCTGTGGAAGCAGGAGTAAAAGGAAATAACAGATGATATGAAGATAAATCTCGTGATGCTAAGGTACAGCATCCAACTCCCCAAAATAATGATTGGTCCAACTTTATCCATTAATGGACAGGGTAACCCACTTTATTTCTCGCAGGAATACCAGTATTAACAATGTCCAAAAATTGGATGACGTTCAGTAATGGGTTAATTAACCTAAACCTATTATCGCCTATGATTCATCCTGCACGTGAGTGTGACTCTTCAGGGTGACCTCTTCAGAGTAATCGTCCCCTGGCCGCTCAGCTATGTATCAACGACTCAACAAGTGATAACTTTGTTCTGTCTCATTACTCCAGATTGAGATTTTTATAGCTTGGCCATATTTTAGGACCACAGTCTAGGCCCAAGAACCAAAGAGCGTAACGGAAAGACTCACGGGAAACTAGCATCGAAAAGTTACGTAATCAGTGACGTCACATCGTCGAACGGTACAGCTGAACAACCTTAGAGTAGTCTGATTAATATTGCCAAATAAAAAAGTCGTCAGTTGCAATCTTCAAGCCGTAAACACATAAATCAAGGAATAGAACATATACTATTTGAATTAAAAACACAAGCATGAATAGAAATTTCCAGGGAGGGTGGTGGAGGCCTTCGCAGCATCAGAGGCAGGACCTGGGCAGGTATGGCCACTGATTTAACTTCTTCGTTGAAGTAAATTCTTATTCATACTTCATATTCAGTTAACAACTACTTTTCACCAAACAGTTTTTTAACATATCACCATCGTCCTCAACTTCATTCATTCAACCTCCTGCGAGCGAGTAGGCAGCTACTTGAGCTTTACCCAAGGATTATGACAGTTAACAGGTTATCCCACGGGGCGGAGCCACGCAGTAGTGCATCATGAGAAATGGGTTTGTGACATCATAAAAACCTAGTGCTTTTATCAGTAGCTAACTTGCTTCGTTTCTTCATCATTTCATGTGGGCTTCCAGAGTGTCCTACATATCCTACAATCAACAAAGTTGTACAAATATATGCATCAAAGCATCTACGAATTTTTTTTTTTAGCTTTCTGAAGGATAAAATTTGTCATTATTTAGGTTGTTTTTTCCGTAACAGGCACACACCGGGTGGGAGAATGTACCATCGCGTACGCGTCGTTAAACATATCCGCCTCTCCTAATCGTAAAAACTACAGCATCATTGAAAAAATTATGAATTTAACATTCGCCAGCTTCAACAACATCGTTCCGTAAGACAGTTTAGGTTTGGGGAATACGATTAGGTAGTTTTTTTTTGCAAGGTAGCTAACGCGAGTTGGACGCGACCATACTGTTATACTGCTGTTACGCGTGTATCGTATAGCAGCTGATTTTTTTATTTAATTTTGCCGAGCAATTGTTTGGCTTCTTCTTATTATATAGACTTTTGTTTTAATAGTACTTCGCCGGATAGAAAGTACATTGCTTCTTTAGTCGTTATGTTTTTCTTGCAAATCTTGTTAAAAAGTTTTTCTATCTTGGCGTTTAATCGCTCGCATCTGAGTCTACTGTATTTTTGTTGCAGCTGTTTGAAATCATAGAGTATAGCAGATCATTGTTAGAAGACCCTAATAACTCGACGTTTAGAAAAATTTTGATGCACGTAGGTGTTTCACAGAGAAGCATCAGGATGCACGTAGGTGTTTCATGGCGTAGCTTGGTGAATCATCGCAGCAGACAGAAAAACATATACCAGTCAGAAAAAATATTTCCGCAAAAAGAAAGTGAACAAAAGCCTTGTAGTTTTGTTACACATGCGAAACGAAACGCGGTTACTTACTAACATGCTGATTGCTATTGTAATTCGAAATTTCGTCTTTTCAGGTGCATAAATTTTACTTGTTTTTGATGCATCTTGGCTTTGTCTCAAAACCGAAACACATAAGTGCATCATCGTGACCAAGTGCAACATAGGACCTTATATGCATCATCATGATGCACTTTCTCTTTATGATGCACTTTCGTGTTTCGGTTTTTGGAAGAAAAATGCATATAACTTCAATGCACTTAAGTGCATCAAATTTTCTCTTAGTGGAAAACATTGCGATATTCACTCACCTAATTCTATCTTTAGAATGCCATATTAATCTTGATAAAACTCACTTGATATATTACATTTTAAAGACGATAAACTTGGCTCTATAAGTGCTTCTGACACATGCGGACTTTTGCAGGTTGAATTCATCTGCTCGTTTAACAGCCTTTGAACCTACGTTCTTTGAAAGCCATATCTTTCAGAGAGCTAAAAAAAAGTTTGTAGATGCTTTTGTAGATACTTTGAGCATATTTTTGTGCAACTATAAAGATTTTTGGACTGTAGGACACTCTAGAGGCCCAAAATGAAATGATGAAGAAACAATGCAAAATAGCTACAGATAAACGTACTAGGTTTTTATGATGTCACGAGCGCTTTTCCCATGATGCACTGCAGCCTGGTCCCGCCCCGTGGGTTAACCTGTTGAGTCTCATCATCCTTGAGCTGCACCCATACACACAACACTGTAAAACGGCTATCTTCAAGTACAGTACAAGTTTGAGTGACAACTGTTCTTATGGCTTCTTTCGTGTCAAGAGTATAACACTGCTTGTATTTTTGGTTAGGACATGGACCACACGATACGACCTGTCCACTGAAATTTGCCAATAAGGCTGATGGCAAGTTGATTAAACTTCAACATCATCTTTTCCAGCCGACGAAACGATCACAAACAAAATGTAAACGGTTCTCGGTGATGCAAGATATGTTTTTATCAGCAGGAGACTGAAATTTGTAGCCATATACCAAATGTGAACAACGATAAGTGCAGCTTGGCACAGCAAAATGACCTAAAATTGGCTAAAATACATTTCACAATTTACCGTTGGCCAGTGCATACGCATGCGTGTTTCCTTTCCAATAGATACATGCCATGTTTTTCCAAGAACAGTTTATTTTTTGCTCAGCGTCGGTACGTTGAATGGAACAAATTTATCTAGAGTTCATCAATTTGCCATCAGCCTCATTTGTGAGCATGGACAGCCACGGTATTCTGTGGTCCATTGTTGGGATTAAGTGCCCAACCAACAAGTATTGGAGGTCCCACCCTCAAAAACTTCGACTCGACGATGTGACGTCTTTTGCCGACATGCGGTCACGGCTAAGTTTTATTTTAGTCCCGTTCAGTACTTCTCTCTGCTTCCTGGGGTAGTTCTATCTGAATCTTATGAAAAGTCAAAATAATGAAGCGCTTGCGATGGCAATACGCACACCGTAGCTTCAATTCAAAGCCTCGCAAACGTCTAATGCAATTTCATAAAATTAGATGATCGTAAGTGCCATCACCTAGTTATAGGCAGAGCTGTACTCAAAGTTTAAAAAAATATAGCAGAGGTAATTTTCTCATTGCTGCTGTCATAGATATCGCTAAGTTTTTAATAAATAAACTAGTTGTAAAATAACAATAAACACTAGGCATTTTTGCTCGGCTATTGTGGTTCTAAATTACTATATATAAAAGGTTAAAGAAATACATTATATCACAAGGAATAATTTATGTTTACAGAAGACAACACACTCCGTAATGATCGTTGTTCTTTAAGAAATTTAAAAAGCTTCAGGTTATATCATGAGGAATCAAGCATTCGTATGACTATTACTACTTGACTAGGATAATTACAGATACAGCCGTATACGGTGATATTTACAAGGGCCCAATTTATCAAGATACATACAAGCTTGCGAAGCCTANAGAAATTTAAAAAAGCTTCAGGTTATATCATGAGGAATCAAGCATTCGTATGACTATTACTACTTGACTAGGATAATTACAGATACAGCCGTATACGGTGATATTTACAAGGGCCCAATTTATCAAGGTACATACAAGCTTGCGAAGCCTGGCCCGTTTTGTATTTCACAGTTACCACTTGTAAGTTCATTTACCAGACTCAAGCGCACCAGTAGCACATGCAACGAGGTCTCTCCTTGGCTGGACGCACTGAGGCTCGTGCATGACGTTTAACAGCTAGTTATATAATCTTTTTTAGATCGTATTTTTGTTGGAATGTAGAGATCTTGTGAGTTACCAGATAGTAAGTCCTACGAAGTTGAAACGTTAGTAAACATGAGCCAAGGTCTGAACTCTTGCATGCGAAACCTTAATTTTGCCTCAGCCACCTTAAATAAAACATTCTGCAACACTGACACGTCTCCAACTACTGCAAAGCATGGTAAGAGTCATAGTAATGTCTGCAGCAGAATTAACGAGGCTACGGTACTTAACAAATAATTTCTCCATTTCTTGTAACACGAAGGTAATATACTGCTAAAAAATACCGTAAGCCGGTTAATACTAACTCACTTACTGCAAGAAATTCAAGAGTATTAACTTATCATATATTTGCAAGGATAGTACAGAAATGACTTGGAAAATAAAGCATGTTGGAATGAATGGGCATACCAGTACTGAAAGTTCAAATATATTTTTTCTTTCGGGGCATACTAGAATGGTTCCTCGACTTGACTAAGAATGTCTAAGTTGTACCCAACGGTGGACATTTCCGATCAATAATGCCTTGGATTCATCAGAAGGGAATTCTAATAAGGTATGGAAATCTTGTAACAATACGACATTGCTCCTCTCCTATAAGAATACAAGCCTAGGTAACTGTGTTTGCTTAGTAGTATGTATCTGATCTTAGTTTGCATGACTCAGCTAGAAGGTATCTGCCAGTGCTACTTGCTGCTGGTGTTAATTCTTCATCGACTAAAACCCGCAGCAGACGATAGTCATTTTTCTCACGCTTTTACTGTAAATACTTCTATGTACTCAAGCCAACACAACTGTAGGTTTACTAAAGGAAGGATTTGTTAAAATGTTAGCCGTCCTATCAGTAGGCTTGGGAAATGTAACTATATAGTAAAGTTTCTAAAGTCTCTTCAAAGTTTAGAGAGAATAAAACTGTTCAGGAAGCCGTGCACTTGTTTTTTTTCCGTAAATATAGCAACATATTCGAGCATAGTGAAATGCGAACACAGAACGAAAGTCTATCAACCAGTGTAGGCCTAAGCATACTGTGGTTAGGGAGGTTCCATCTGAGAATAAAACATTAACTGGCAAGTGAGAGAGACCATAATTATTATGGAATAATTATGAGTGTTCTGGTACAAAATAGCATCCGACATCCAGCTATGACATCAAAGGAGCCGATGTGAAATCGCATTTACTAGAATTTTCAAGTGGTTGCAACATTACCGTCAACCTAATGTCTATACTTTACTTAAATTCACCGGCTGAGAGATGCAGGAATAGCGCATAATATGATAACCGCTGTCAATAACGTAGATGTGACACATCATGTTCTGATACCGCGGTGTCGAAATAAGAACAATCTTTCAGCTATGTTTTGATGGTTCAGCACACGATGCTGCCAACTAGGGATTCTATTCACAAGGCGCGTTCGAGTGGGTAGCAAACCAAATCCTTTGAGGCTCAACTTGTACGAATCTTGTCACAGCTAGGTGCCTTGGCTTCGTTTTATTGGTTCAAATTTCAGGTGTTGACTGTCAACCGATTACCTGTGAGGCTTCCATGAACTAAGTCTTAGTCTGTAATATGGAGATTTCAGTGTTCTCAATCTAACCGTGTTGTTCCAAACAACCGCAATACGATTCAAAGTTACGAAGCTAAACTTCCTGTTTACCGTTCTAGATAAGTCTAGTCGAGTGGGCTTGCTTGAGATCGACTTTGATGATCCAATCGAACGTGCCCATAGAACTGCCGTTCAGAGGGCCACAATCAACACAGAATATCGCATTTCCGGTTCCCCGTATCTCATTACAAAGCTAAAGTTTGGAGCTTGGCTACCGGCCACCGCCACCAACGCCTTTGACTGCAAGCCAGCGTGCATTTGCATTAACCTTAATACAGATGGTGTAAAATTTTGCAGCTTAGTTTTTTAAACTTGAATTATTTTTATCTGATACGTTGCTCATTTATGCAACTTCAGGTAAAGTGTAATTCCTAATTACTTTTTTTCGTTTTCAGAAGGAAGTCCTGCAGGTGAGTTGCTATAGTCGCTAATTATTTCAATGAAAAATAAAAAAAAATAGATTCGAACTAGGGAATGATGATCCACTCGAGAGTATTTGATAATTATGTCAGTTGCTAACCATAAGCCAGGTGGTTAGGGCGTCTTCGACCGGGTGCCGAAATTAAGCCTTCCAGGCTAGACTTGTGTGTAACTTCGAACATACATTTTCTCTTCGTGGCTCTGGATTGTGTTCCATACAAGTGTTCGAAGCAACGCGACTACGTCAAGCCTGCTGAAAACTTCATTTTACGATCCAGCTTCTGGAAGTCTGACGACCAACAGATTTAGCGTCCGTGTCAGAAATTCAATTCATTAGGTCGAGGTCAGCGCATCTGCCCGAAGTTTCGAACAAGTCAAGTCTCGGAGGCTTAATTTTGGCGCCCAATCTTACATGTCCTCAGTTACGTAATTGCTGGCGTCGGATCGTATCCTGTTTTGCTCCTAGATATTTCTCTGCTTTATGAATGTCTCAGTTGACGTAGTAGGTACTTGTCGGTGGTGATGTTCATATATTCCTTTCGCTGATGTAGATACGGGCATACCGGAATGTTCGTTGAATTACCGTACCATGAGCATGACATTACCGGATTTACGAATAACTGCGCCATTCCATTGAATATGATGTTTGGTTATGTCACATATGGAAAGCTAACCGGTAAAGTCGTTAAAGTTAACTATAGTAAAGGTTACGTGGGATATGCACACTGAAAATTATGTACAGTACAACATAGTGAGCTTGCTTCCGATGAGACGAGACTCCCAGAAGACGAACGAAATTTTGATAAAGCACAGCAAAAATACTCCTATTGGATATAATACTTTAGTTGACATGTTAATTAAATAAATACATAATATGTGTTAACAGAGCGGTTGCGTAGTGGCAAAAACAGCTTTACCTTGAAGTTTATTTATTATTTCCAACATATTAATTAAAAGTTGCCAAGTAATATACGCTGAAAATTAGTGAAATTTGTTCTTAGATATTCATTCGACAATGGGAAGACAACTCATTGCATTACGTTGAGGCAAAACGTAATGCCGCTCTGACCGCACAACCCATCTAGCAAACCCATATTGCACTGGTTTGTGCTGCAGGTGAAAGCCCACTAGCTTGCACTCAAATGTACGGCTGCGGTTGATCTCAAATTGTCTGAGCCAAGGAGTCTATTGATGAAACACACACATAAATAGACTGCCCCACTACCCCCCATTAATGGCCACCAGTGAAAGAATTCTTGATGCCATACATTGCCGGGTGCCAAGAGTTTTTTTTTTCCATGATATGGGCTCGAACCTCCGTGGTCTCAATAATAAGTGAGTCAGCAACCTTGGCACTGAGCTACTGGAGTATAATGTAAGTTAAAGAAATTTAAAATAAAAATTAAAATAAAAACTGGTGACATTTATGAAGAACGTACAGCCTCTTAACCAAAGAGTCTGTAAAGCTGCATCTACCGACAGCATAAAAAATACTGTCAGTGCAACTATAGACTCTTGTGCTACGTACGAATTTCATAAGAACAATATGCAAAAGACCTCCAAATATATCTGCGGCTGAAGCTATAACTCCCGTAAGTTACGTGAACTTGCAGCATTTAGTAGTACTTCCTTAATTTTTCGTTTTCATGGTCATGTTCATTGAGAAATCATTCTTATTTTACAGTACGTTCTTAGGTGGGCTTATACGATACTAAGAAAGAAAGTGTCTGCGAATGCTTCGTTGTCCCCTTATAATCGTAACTGCGTGTCTACCGACTGACACACTGAAATTTTAGCAGCCACGTGAGTCGACTTAGCAAGTGTCCCTAGCAAAGACTTAGCAAGTGTCCCCAGCAAAGACTTAGCAAGTGTCGCTAGCAAAGTTTTGTGGATCCTTTCTTTCATAGTTAGAGCGAACTAGAACACGGAAAGCTGTGAACTTTTCTGCTTTGTAAATAGCAATGCGTTCAGACACAGGAGTGAGGAAACACGTTCTTTGGCTGATTATCGTGTGAACTCGCCTTAAATCACAAGAATAATAGACGGATGCCATGCAGGGTAACAAGTAAGAATAATCTTTTTTGTTTCATTACAGCTGTATCTGATGGGTAAGGAAAGTGATATAATTACGCTAGTCACAGACAAAATAGTAAATTAATTTCCTATTACAGATATTCTTTTAGCAACGCAGCTTTGGTTGGACACGACCTTGGCCATCTAGCAGATTTTCTGCACTCCTCCAACCTCGGACTTTGGAGAAAAAGTAATGCACGTGCTACAGAAACACGTGACCGCATGGCTCATAGAATATCTGCACACACTGACAAAAGAGAGCACTTGGACACCCAACGTTAGCATTAATTTTTGCCTGTGGGAATTTTCCTAATAAAACTATATGAAGTCTTCTTAATTAATTAAAGACTTCGGCTAATTACTTGAAGTACATATTATATGTTATCTAACATGCTCTGCTTAAAGTAAAGGTTTCTTAATTATATTCCTGAAAAAATATCCAACTAGCGATCTGTACTTGCATAGCTTCCTGCAGTTGGGTTTCATGGAAATACCCCAAAAGAAAATTCTGAACAACAGTTTGAAAATACGTGACTATATGAGGGCTAAAAAAATACTGGCATGCTGTAAATACGATGTAGTATCGATAGTAACAAGGCTAAATACAATCTTGCAATAATAACCGAACATCACACAATTTTCATAATTACGACCAACGTATATTTTTTTTATGCTTATATAATCTGTGTACACGGCCCCTCCTGGAGGGGGTGGGACAGGCAGCCCTTCGATCGTCGAAAAAATTGAGCACCGGGTAAACGCCATGGTCCAGACGATGCAAACTACAAACTTCTTAGGCATGTAGTTCAACAGTTTGTAATACCCCGAGTCTCGCTTTAAAGATTAGTTTTATGCGGTGCAGATATCATGTATAAAGAGCTCACTTTCTGCAGAACAATGATTTTCATTCTCATTTACGGGCTCGTTCAACTGAAGGCCCAAATTAAGATTTGACTGGTCAGAAACTTCAAGCAGAAGCTTTGGCTACGCCACTTCGCTTAGTGTTGCAGGTGTCAGAAACTACGCGTTTACGTTAAGCGAGTTACCCAGTTGCATTTCGGCAGCTGCTTAAATTTCAGTGTTAACTTCGCTTGGATTTCTAGAGACCGTTCTAAAGTATCTGTTGTGTTCTACGGTTATCGATCTAAAGTAGAATCGCAACTACGGGTGAGAACAATAAAGAGCTGACTGAGCTGTCAACGCTGCTTACTTGCTGTCGTGGTTTTGTCAGCAGGGCACTCGACTTTATCTCCCGAGATCGACCTAAAACAAAACTCTGGTCTAAGTATTTTTTTATTTCCTTCCTTGTAATCTTGCCTGCTCGTTCCATCGGATGTTACGCTTTCCGTATTAGATAATAGGGAAATGGGGCGTCACTGATAAAGTCTCGGTAACCAAAGTGTTAGTTTTAGGTAACTACTCCTCACATGTCGCGTGATTTGGGTGTCTGACTTTCACTAACTCTTTAAATTTCGTAGCAACGGCGCTGCTCCGCTGATGAAAAGCGAGTGAAAGTTGATTTCTAAAATACCGGGCTTCGCAGAGGTCCTGACCTGTTTTATATCTTCAAAGTGTGAAACTCATTTCAAAGACGTGATGAAATTTATTGAGAATGACTCGTTCCTAAACTATTCCAGATAATATAATAACTGGTAACAGTGCTCATTTTTATATATTGTTGGTAATGGAAACAAAAAAGATAAAGATAGCAGCTTTCCTTCGTGCGGGTGACCAGAAGGCGGACATTGTTAGGTTGCAAAATGTCAGTTTATCAACGGTGAAACGGGTCGAAAATCGCCTTAAGAATAATGAAAGCACTAGAGATCGACCACGTTCAGGCAGACCACAAGTTATTCAACGGAAGAATGTTCGAAGAGCCTTAGAAAATGATCCGAAACTAAAAATGTCTGAATTTGCGAAGAAGGAGAAAATTTCTGCGTCAACCGTGGCAAGAGCTGTAAAGAGTGAAGGTGGAAAGAGCTTAAAGCGTCAGAAAAAAACGCTGCTAACTGCTGACATGGTTAAAAAGCGCCATGAGCGATGTTCCCGCCTTCTTAACGGGTGTGCAAATTCACACGAATAAGAATGCAATCGAGAAGGAAAATAAACTAGAACTAAAACGGGAAGTGATCAGGCCGCTGTAGAAAGAAAAGACTTTCTAAATTTGTCTTCTGCAGCAGAAAAAAATATCAGCGAATTCTTGTGCAAATTGATACCACCTATTTTTCTCAGCAGCCTCCGTAACAGAAACTGCAAATTAATTCAGTACACGGATAGAGTTCACTGTCATTTCAGTTCCTGGATACATTAATTTATGCCCATTGATGACACACAGAATATGCATACATAGACTCTTACCAAAAAATCTCAGTAAATATCATAAAGGTCCGTCCATGCCTTTTTGGGTTATCTTGACGACAGACAAACAGACGTCGATGAAACATAACCTCCGCGGTGGAGGTAATAATAAGAGGACTTGTCGTAAGTCAAGCAGGGTCAGGGACCTACGCACAAATGCCCAATCGGAAATTCATGGGTATTTATCTGATGGCATACGATACCGCTTACTATTTGCTCGTAGGCAGTCGATAAATGCCTATAATATTCCAGTTGGGTGACAACGTCACGTAAGAACGTCTAGTCGGGAGAGAAAAACAAGTTCAACACAAAGACTTTCAATAGCCCGGACACAAGAAGTCCCTGTTGTCTATAGCTTAGGTTTATATGCTGTATAGCAGATGGGGTTCCCACAATATAAGCTGAGCGAATTAAGCTTTTATACCACAACCCCATGGCCCACATAATGTTCCCAGAGGAAATAACAGGTGTATGTGATACCTCGAATTAAAATTTTGAAAATATATCTCAGCTACAGTTCAAAAACAGTATTCAATATGAGTCTTACACGCTGCATTTAATAATTTGTGATGTCATTTTTTTTTAGCTAACGTCTGCTTCATAACAAAAGTTTCTAGAGCTGCATATGGTTTCAATGTAGAAGGATCATCAGGTAAATTACTCGCTTTACTTGGCTCAGCTAAAGCTATAGTGGTTGTCTTCGAACATTATATACTAATGAAATAAGCACAGTAATCCTCGTAAGCTTCACAATAATTGCCTCAATAAGATGTACGGACTTATCGTTACTCTATGAATTATCCTCATTGATAATTAAATTCTTTTTTTTCTTACAGAATCGTTCTTCCCGATGTAGTTGACAGTTTCCATAAAGAGGTATAGATACATTACATACAATTGCAAATGTGAGAGTTCTGGTGGCATAATTTCTTTCCGATGATGCATACGCGCCACCGCCTGAAACTTCATGTACTTATCAGGCACACAAGAAAAGTGTCCAGCACAATAGCGTCACCGGCTCGTTAAGCTGGTTTGAGAACAGTGCGCTCCTTTACCCAGCAGCTTTTCCGGTCGCTGATTGGAAATGCTCGCGCCGCGAAGATATAAGACTTTCCTCGTACATGAGCAAGGCAAAGCAAATATTTCCCACCTGTACACGAGAAAACGAGCTAGTTTTTGAGGCACTTTTCTCAGCGGGTTATTTGAACATACAGTCAGAAGTGGGACCTATACCAATTACTGTATTATCAATTAAGAAGAGACACTGTTGGAAAAATGGTAATACGTTTCTCTGCTTCGGTATCCACGTAGGTATACATTGAGAAAAGTGCAGAACCAGCAAGCTTTCCCAAGCAGTAAAGAGAAATGCCTGCGTTTCCATGCTGGTGTAGCACGAAAAGTGTAATTTTCGGGCTGTTCGTGCACACCACGGCAGGCATTTAGCGTCGGTGCACGGGAAAATGTGTCGGTGCGGGATATCACATTTCTCAGTGTATAGGAGACTGAGTACAGAGTGTCTCATTTCTTAATATTGTTAAAGAATTGCTGCTCTGCAGCGCTTGTGTACATTTTGGGGACGATAATTTAAAAGTACCCAATTCAAGTTGCACAAGGAATAGCTAGTGTATTGTCCTGGAAGTATTATAGCATCGAAAAAGTGCAGTACATCTCGCAGTAAGTCATTAATGAAACACTAGACTAGAGTTATAGCACCCAAGTATTAAGAAAGCGACAAATTAGCTACAAACGTTTTAAAGAACCCGTGGACTGCATGGGTGCCTGCCAAGGAGCAAGAGGGGCCCTGTAGGGGCTCCATCTCTGTAGAACAGTCGAACAGAAGAGAAAAGAATAGACACAAAAATGAACGTTTCGATTGAACACCTTCCCTGTTTGGGATTCTTAGACAGGCCTAAGGAAGCTTATCAATCCCTATTTTCCTATCAAGCTCGCACTACTATATTGTATAGGCTAACTTACAGTACGTAACATCACATTTCAACATAATAGTTGGTGTTTGCTGGAAAGATTTATATAAATTTTGAGACTTGCTCAAAATGTTTTTCACAGCTGAACTGTAATTCAACGACTGTCATATATTTGTAAAGTGCCATAATTTAGATTGACTAATGCAGTTTACCACAACTATATAGTATCACAAGACAACACAAAATGTGGTCGTTTAATGTATCATGTACGTTTTCCTTTTTCAAAATTGCTTATAATGCACTCAGTATTTTTAAGCAAATTATGTAAATAAATCAGAGCGAAGGCTTACAATACCGTATATATAACATGAACAATGCATCATTGAAATGATTTTGTTAACACTATCTTTGAATTTGCCACAAGCTTTCTGAGTAGCATATTTCAAAGATGTCGGAGTGTTCGTAGAATAATAAAATTAAGATATAATTGTATCTCCATCGACTGCACTTGTAAGCAGCGCATTACTTAACTTCTCATTGAAATCTCGAGTCTGTGAGGAAACACACAGCCCGCAGTTTCGCACAAACTGCACAGCAAGGAGCATAAGAGGCACTCAACATGTGCAACGAGCAGACATCGCTTTCTGAGAGCGGACACACGAGTAGAGCCCCGCACTGTCGTCTATATAACACAGCTGTTTCTTCACTTCAGTGGCCTTTAATAAACAGGGTTGAGGAGTCGGATCGTCTGTGGTCAGATTCCGACTCGGTAACCCAGCCGATAAGTACCTTAAGATTCGTGTCCGCAGTTTCATTTTATTTTACAAAAACAAACGGAATTTACTGACGGCCGTTCAAACTCTACTCTAACAATGGCTTGTCCTTTTAAAAAACAAGTAAAGCTGTTAAACGGGCAGGGACGCGTGGGCTTAAAACAGCCGTTATGGGAGACTGAAACCGTTTTATATAACGGATTCACTCTCTTATAACGGCTGTTTGGAGCACACGCGTCCCTGCTGTTCTAATATATTTACTTGTAATGAAGTGATCTTCGGAGGAATGTTGGAGTTGCAAACTTTATAACTGTAAGTTATGCCGTTAGTGTTACATATGCGGAAGTCATTGGAGGTTGGACAAACGGACGACAGTCGCGTATATAGGATATAGACTGTAATTCTCTATTGGCAATGTACAGTCGCTCAGTTTCAATAGGTGATGCAGTAGCAGTGAGGGTGAACGTTACGTGGTCTTATGTAACTACGGCCAGCTGCTCTTGAAAAGTGAACAGGTCACCCAGTGTGTGATTCCGCGGCCGTACAAGTCATCAATAGCGAGCGAGGGTAGCATACTAGCTGACGTTGTGCGCATACTGTTTGCTGGTGAATATTGCTGCGAAGGTAAGTGCTCACACAACACGAGTTGGTTAAAATAAACCATAACTGAAGTATTTCTTCAATGAAATGCTGCAGTTGTGGCTTACATAAACAAAACTCGTTTTCTGTGCGTGATCTATGCAAACTTCTAAGTCTGAATTTTACTTCCTCATTCTTTAGAGATACTATGCACAATACAGTCCTTGCACCCACAACCTATGAAATACAACCTATATACTGAGAAAAATACTGTCCCAGAACCTGTACATCATCTCGTCAAAGTGCAGCCATTTCCCACCAGTGCACGGGAAGGCGAGCTAGTTTTGGGGCAACACGTTCTCGGTATTAAGTTGCAGTTGCCCCTATAGAAGAGTATTAGTGAAAATCTGAGGAAAATACACAGTATTGCAGAACTTTGTGATATTTGAATATTGGAATGACCTCAACCTAACAGTCGCCTCGGCATTAGGGGATTTTATATCGAATACTAGACAAAATTTAGGTTTAATTGCGGATCACTTCCATGAAAAAGTCGGTGGCTATAAATTTGACTCAAACGTAGAAACTGTTCTGATAAATCTGTCAATCATTCATTTACTTACAAAACGTTTGACAGTGAAAGAATGATTTGTTAAACAACAACAACGGAAGCGGTTGATTATTATGACAGTTTGGAATTCCTTACTTATTTATACTATTATGTACACAAAGCTTAAGGCTACATAATTCATACTTGAGCTAGGGACAGACTGTACAGCGCGGTAAATCAGTATGTATCGAGCGTAGGATATACGCACATTTGGTTAGCAGAATGGTAGTCGAGGTCAATATATACACATACATGGTGCAACGGTGCTGCACAGAAAGGCTCTCTTTGGGATTTTTCTAATGATTTTGGAACTTCACTCGCTGCTTTCGAGTTCTGGTAGTTTGAGCTTTACTTCTGTATTTGATTTCGATCAGTAACTGCTGAAACATAGACCTGTACCTCGATGTTTCAAGCATGGGCATTAATTATTTTTAAGCAGCAAACGTTGTTACACTCTTCAGAATTGCGATCGAATTTTACTAGCTGTGTGGGGAATTCTTGGTGTTGCAGACGGTGATGCGGGAAACAGACGAGCTGCGCAGCACTGTTGCATGGGGCAAAATAGCCTTAAGCACATGGATAAATCATCTGATGCGTAATAGATCTGTGTGGGGATCACGGTGCCACACGTTTCACTTCACTAAAAGCTAAATATCTCTGCCGAAAAACTCTAGTACTTTCATGCTAAGCCTAACAGTGCCTAGTCTCAGCGCGATATTTCCAACCATCCTTTGAATACAATTCGTAGCCAAAGGCTATGTATGAGTTGACTCGGTATTACACTCGGGAACCAGGTAACAACGCTACAAGAACTTAGGGATGCTTTTTAGTTACGAATCAAAGCCGTTTTAAGGTCGGCAAGCGGCAGTACGGGGCCGCACAGGCCACAAAAAGGGAATCAGGCGCAGCGAAGGTAGTGCTAAGCATAGGCACGATAGGAGCAAAGTAGTCGGAGCGGTTGACGGTAACGAGTAGTTTTGGTGCCCTATTGCACTGTAGTTGCGAAAATGTTAAAAAAAACTGACATGGTAACCCTTAGACGATTTTTTTCAAAACCCTAAAATTAACGGCTACCGTGCACCTAGTGTGGCAGTGGCATGGCTCTAACACGGAGCCAAATATTATTGAGGGGGAACAGGAATACATTCTTTACCTTGTATTTACTACAATCTTATTTCACGTATCTATAAAGGTTGTAGAGATGTTTCAATGACCGCTTCTAAAGCGCAGTGATTTGGGCATTCCCGTTATTCATTCAAGAGCTTTGACAGTTTACTGAAAGGGTTAAACGCGACGATGGCATGCACTGTGCTGCATAGAACTCAAGTACTTAAAGTTTTCAGTGTAAATAGGTTTAAGCCATATTGCAGGCCAGACCTTACTCTCAAATAACAGTTACAGCTCTGCAGCTGTATTTTATAATGTGAACATCAATTAATACTAATTAATCTCGCTGATTAATGATCTTAAATATATTTTTTCCCTAGGCTATTGCTCTTATCGGTAGATTTAGCAAAACCTAATTAAGTGGTATCTGAATACCTTGTTTGATATATCGAGTAAAGTCTAATAGGTACAACGATGTCGTGTCAATTAAGATATAAAGCAATTGGTAATAATAAATTATACGACATAAAGACCAAAGTCTGTGGCCACCAGCTTTCAATATATTTATATTTTCATTGAAACACTAATGCTCGATGTCTCAAATTTTTTCGTGTTTTCTTTGTTACACTTCTTTGGATCGACAGAATTTTCTTTAAAGTTTAGTATTTTACTTCCTACCAAGCCTGATGGTCGCTCTTGCTAATTTTAAATATCCAACATCATTTCTCACAATTTCCAGTCATGCAACTTTATGTCGTCCTCTTCTAAGTTATACGACTTAGACTTACGTCATCAATAAACAATCTGCCAGGAGGGTCAACGATTTGGTTTCATTTTTTTTCTGATACGAGCAAATTCCACAACTCCGTTTCTCCAACCTTAAATTATTCATCAAAGTTACGTCACACTGTGTGCAAACCAACGCTGGTGGAGAAAATTGTACCATTCGGCCTTGGTGCTGTAAATTTTCAGTTAAAATGTGAAGTGCTTTTTTAACAAAAGCATAGGTGAGCCTGATAAACCTTGCTAGCTTCCATTGTCATCCGAAGGGCTTACTGTATATATATATATGTATATATATATATATAGGTGATATTTACTGTTTTACTCTACCAGCTGGATACTGTTCAATTGGAGTGCGTTTCACTACAGCTGGATGTAGCATGTTACAGTTAGTATTTTCAGTTCCGTTCAGCACTGTTCGCTGTAGATCGTAAGACGTTAACTACGACGCAGAACTGATCAAGCTAATCCGATGAACTTCCATTTATGACAAGAAAGGCCTAACTTCGAGTCCAAGTAAAGCAAGTTGACTTTTTGGCAGCTTCAAGGAACAAATATATAGAAGTTTTAAAAATGTAGTTTTGGTTAAGGCAATTTAATACCCGTGTAGTATTTGTTATAGTATTGACAATGCTTCCCTCTGAATTAGTTTCTTTGCCTAGCCGATGCACGACAGAACATATACATAAATACTGACAGTACATTTCAACGACTTGCTGAAGAGCGCGGGCAATGAGAAAAATTAATTCCTAACGAAGTTGTGTTGTTGCAAACTAAGTCTGCGACGATTTAATTTTACTATTAGCCTTCATACGAATTAAGCAGCTTAAGAGATATAGAAGCATGTGGTTTCCTTGGGGCAGGACCTCACTAGAGCCAAATAGATGGCATTGCACTCAGTACCAGGCCACCGAGTAGGAGCCAAGCGGGAGCGGTCGTCTCTGTAAAGAAAACAAGTGGAACGGATTAAATAGAAAAGTTTTAGATAAAACGAGCCTCTTAATGTTCTAATTAACCATGGGTTTTGGTAGGATTTGCACAATATGTAGTGTAAACCAACGGCCACAGTGAGCATTACAAGGAAAACCGAAACGATACTATGATAGAGATAGCACTCTAGTTTCACAATCTCCTGTAACATTTTGTTTTAGAAAACTTGAGGTACCTCATCTCCCTCTGAAAATCGAGAGTTTAGTTTGTTTTTAATTACGAGTTGTGTTGCGTGTAGAAATTTACAGTACCTCCGTCGTTGTGGGCTACCAGTCGCAATAAATATTGTTCAAGTAAAGTGGCGGGTAGTATTTCAAACTAGTATATTAGGCTAAATTAGAAAAAGAAATATGCTTCTCAACCGCTTCAAAAGCGATATTCACACCTAATTGACTTAAAGTAATCTAGCCTAATCTCACCAAGCCACCCTAACTTAACCCAACACAGATATATTTCACAAACAAATAAATTAAAAAACCACGACAGGTGACTCGCAGATCTGAGATACGCGTTAGGAGAAGAACACATTCATAATGGAGAGAGAGGCTTAATAAAATAGCGGAAAAATTTGCAAACTCATTGCCTTCTTTGAGCATTGCACCAGCAAAGAGAAAATAAATACTCTCCTGGCAGCCACAAGATGCCAGAGAAAATAACTATGTATGAAAAGAAGCTGCAGCGCACAATAATAATAGCAATAATATTAACAAGAGGCCATACGTAGCAAATCTTGAAGCTCTGTAAGTGCACTAACGGCCCATTACGTACGAACAATCACATCACTGACGGCCAACATTAAGCTATCGTTAAGTCCTAGAACCTACATTAATTTTAGTGCCTCGTTGCAATGAGACGCGTTTGGGAGACTGAGCAAATCTCTCCATCCGCACTTTATGACACCGAAAATTGATCCTGATATTAGATCGTTATTAGGGCCATCAGGGGGCTTATGAGCTGCCCTCGGCTGCCAGCTACACCTTATGCCAATAAAAGAATTGGCCAACTGATGATCGTGTCAAAGTTGCTCTACACTTCGCTTCGTTCTGCTCTGGAACGGGTAAAAGTGCGCCATTTCGCGTCCCTCGCGCTGCTCCGTCGGGAATATTTTTATGGAGGGAACTTCGACTAAACTGCGCCGAATGATCTTGGGTTGAGACGTAGAGGGAGATGTAGTCAAAGGGCTGGGGCAGTGAAAAACGGGGGATGTTGTAGTCAAAGTGGAGAGCTAGAAAAGAAAAAAAAAATATGGGAAGTATGAGCAGGGTAGAGATTGAGCAAAATGTGGGATGTTGTAGTCAGAGTGTTAGGCTAGAGAAAAAAGTGGGTAGAGTGAACAGGGTTGAGATGGAGAAAAACGGGAGATGTTAAAACATTATTCCACAAACCATAACGTTGGCACTCAAAGTGTTGAGTTGAATTAGAGAACAAGGGGATGTGAGAATCACTAAGATAAGGAAAGACGCAAACTCTTCTCATATCCAGCTATCGAGAAACTTGTAATAGGTGAGAAATGCTTACTTTCGGCTAAAAAGGGATAATATGTAAAGTTCTAAGCTTAAGAAATATGGAAAATGAATTAAGAGTGTAGTCATATTCCAAGCTGCACTAGTGAAAAATCAAGAAATGCAGGAAGCCCAGAAATCCATAAAAAAAGGGATATAGAGTCAAATCCTGAACTAGGGAAACTAAGAGATGAGAGAAGTACCGAGCAGGGTAAAAAACCTACGTGAAGGCACAACTACGAGAGAGAAAGAAAACTGTGAACTGTGCTACGCCAAAGAAATATGAAGGGTAGCCAAAAGCTGAGTTGAATGAAATTGAACTTGTCGCACTGTTAATGATAATAAAAATTGTGTGGCGTAGTGACATGCAGTGTTGTGCTAGAAGAGAGCTATACAGTTGTCGTAGGTGTTGAATGAAAGCATATGTAGCATGGTCTTTGGGTAGTAAAGTGCAGCGTTAGGAAAAAGCTAATGGCTTTGCATGCTGGTAACGAGGCGAGTTGGAGAAATACGAGAAATGCTGCTAGTAAAGTACGTAATAAAAGGGGAAAGAAGGGAAACGGTACGTGTAGTAGAGGTTGTGCAATTCGAAAATTTAACTGTCCACTGCATGATTTAATTTTGTTTTTGCAGTAGGAATGACGTTATTAGTTACATATGATAAACTGTGTAGTAAATGGTTGAACGATGTTAACCCCATTGATATGACAATAGTGCAGCGATGCTATCACGAGCATATGTCAAGTCGATTAGTAACGACACTACAATGATGTAACTTTAAAACCGAAAAGATTATAAAATAGTGCAAGACAGAGCCTACGATTACTGTCGACAACATTTGGCACAGCAGACAAGTAAGTCTTAAGGGAAAATCTAAACTTCTTCATACGACAAACTGAAGTTTGCAATTAAAAATCAGAGACTGGTCTGTAGGCCATCGGCAAGTTTTAAACGAGAGGTGTTACGGGTAATCTGTTGTGGGTAAATAAGGGCAGTGCCATAATAGTTTCATGAGCAATATAATGTGATAGATCGAAAGTGCAATGATAGAAACGAGAAGCAAAATGTTCCCCACTGACTATCGACGGCGTTAGTTATCTGGCACATCGGCCGATAACGACACTACTGCATGTGACAACATGAGGAACTTAAAGAACGGTTTCAAAGCGAAGTCAAGTACAATAAGCTTTGGAACTTATAGAAAGCGTTGGTTTCAGTCACAATTCTAGTTGATCAATTAATACACTACCATAACAACCTGATGACCTAAATAAACATACCAAACCATAAAGACTTGCAACAGAAAGTACGAAGCCGTTGATAGCCTTCGCAACCAGTGTAGAGTTCGGCTAGCCGTTCCTGTGCAACCTGTTTTAGTTGTTCTGACGCATAAACATGGACTTGACTTCTCCGACATTCTCCCGGAGCGTGGCCGGCAAGACGGCAGGTAACCAGCAGCGAGGTACCGAGGCCTCGAACTGAGAATGATCTCACTGGACTCTTCGTAATTAATTCCAGGTAGTCTGGACACACATCGAACTCTTGCTTCCCCTGCTGTAGAGCCCGGACCGCCCTGCGCTAAGTGGAAGTGGCGCAGCACGAAGCGGAGGTGCAGAGTGGACACCTCGAGTCGATCGGGCCCGCTGAGGTGAGTTAGTTGCGGCTCCAGGTGGTCGGGCTGTAGAGGGGCAGATACCAAAATATATAAACGTGACTGGCACTCACTTGTTGGAATTTCTTTGGAGAATTTAGTTTCATGATGTTGTAATTTAATAATATATCAATGTTACTATCACTTACGCGACGGAAAATATCAGTATAATAAAAAAGTTAGCTGCACGATATTTATGTTACAGGTACCTGCATGATGGAGTTATATGATGTTAAGCTGTAGCAATGTGGAAATATGACTGGTACTTGCTGGACGGAAGATCAATGACTAATTTACAGCATGGTACGATGCAACAATGAGCAATAATACGCATACTTGTGAGGCGGAGGTATTTGTATAATAAAAAGAAAACAAGGCAACAAAGCCAAATCAATAAAAAACACGATTTTTCGTGATAGCTTGAACTGTCGAAGAAAAGATGATATGAGACTCCACCTCCAAAAACCACTCCGAGAGAAGGTAGAAAAATACTGAAAAAGAATATGAAGGACCGTTTCAAGTCTGCAGATGAAATTACTATCTCACGTCGACTTGAGCAAGTAGGTTTGCTTGCAAATTTTCATGCTTCAAAACCTCTAATTTCCAAGAAATATTAATAATAATAACAATAATGATAAAAAACTGAGACTACAGTTTTCTCAAGAACATGTCCTATGTTCGAATGCACTGTAGGCTACAGTGCATTTTAGTGATGAATCCGAGTTCAGTGTGATTGCTTCTGTTGGAAAGAGGTATATTAGGGGTAAAGAAGGTGAAAGGATATCTTGAAAGTGTGTCAAGAAAACAGTGAAGTATGGAGGAGGTACCGTCATAGTGTGGGGAGTCGATCATTTCTGCTGCCGGGCCAGGACCACTTGTCTGCCTGCATGGTCCAATAATTGTGGCTGAGTATAAAAAGCTACTTTATCAGCACGCACTCCCATCTTTAAGAACTGCAAATTGCAGCCATCCATTTTCATTCAGGACAACGCTCTTTGCCACAAAGCTAGGACAGTTGCCACTTTTTTAAAGGATGAAAGGATAGCTGTTATGAATTCGCCACCCCAAAGCCCTGATCTCAATCCAATCGAAAACATGGGGAAGATCACTGGAGAACGTGCTCAAGCCAGAAATCCTAGAAATCAGAATACATTATGGGAATTTTTAAAAGATCACTGGAACATGCTGACCCAGCAATTTTGTATATAATTAATAAATAAGTTCCTGCAGCAAACGATACATTAATGAGGTTATGCAATGGAAGGTTTGGAACAATGGAAGGTTTACTAATTATTATTACTTTTGAAAATTGTTACGTTATTTGGGTAAAATTTAATAACGTTTCAATATTTCCTGACTTTTGCAAAGAAAAAATGTATTAATTTCGTTCTATATCTGTTTATTTCGTAACCATGTTTTCTAACGTTCTGAAATTTTATCACGATACATAAAAAATATGTATCTAGAGTTATGTTAACTTTAAACATTGGCATAATATTTTATCTGTACGAAAGGTTGAATAACTAACTGTGTTACTATCCCTTAATTTATGATCGCAAGTGTATATGTAGAGACATTTGTCAAGAAAACTGGAATTCCAGCAACAAGCACGGGACACTGCTTTAGAGAACTACACGTCGGGGAAGAAAGAGGAGGATAAAATCTACATTAAATCATGTACAGAGGAGCTATTTAATTACTGTCTATCGCGTTTTCGTTGAACTGGATTTTCCTATTTACAGGTGAGATATTTTACAGTCCCCGGTTCTCTGTGTCGACCTTTTGGGAACGAGTGTTGCAGAGCTCGAGTTACACTGAAGGAGAGAGAAAGAAAATTGGCAAGAAACATTCTGTTTTGGTAATGACTCGGTGGCTTTGGGTGAGTCGGGTCCGAGCACTGGTTGGTCTCATGAATCGGAGTCTGATGTTTGACTATCTGACTCCACAACCCAGCTGGGCACTCACCTCTTGACCATTAACAAATATTTGGAGATGAGGAGCTGGTCGAGCTGGTCCAGCCGTGCATGTGATATCCACCCAGTCCCCCTCCCTGTAGCTGTCCTGGACACCCTCCAGCTNAACTATCGGAAGCGTTGGTCACATCTCAAGCCGATCGGCAAGGACACGTTGGACAAAATCAACAAGACTGCGTATTTGTACCTGAACTGAAGAGGCTGTAAGAGGGCCTCGCACCGGCCGTTCTGCCGTCCATTCCAGCGGCGAGGTACCGAGGCCTCGAACTGAGAATGATCTCACTGGACTCTTCGTAATTAATTCCAGGTAGTCTGGACACACATCGAACTCTTGCTTCCCCGGCTGTAGAGCCCGGACCGCCCTGCGCTAAGTGGAAGTGGCGCAGCACGAAGCGGAGGTGCAGAGTGGACACCTCGAGTCGATCGGGCCCGCTGAGGTGACTTAGCTGCGGCTCCAGGTGTTCTGGCTGGAGAGGGGCAGATACCAAAATATATAAACGTGACTGGCACTCACTTGTTGGAAGTTCTTTGGAGAATTTAGTTTCATGATGTTGTAATTTAATTTCGCCATCCATTTTCATGCAGGACAACGCTCTTTGGCACAAAGCTAGGGCAGTTGCCACTTTTTTAAAGGATGAAAGGATAGCTGTTATGAATTCGCCACCCCAAAGCCCTGATCTCAATCCAATCGAAAACGTGTTTAAGATCACTGGAGAACGTGCTCAAGCCAGAAATCCTAGAAATCAGAATACATTATGGGAATTTTTAAAAGATCAATGGAACAAGCTGACCCAGTAATTTTGTATATAATTAATAAATAAGTTCCTGCAGCAAACGACACATTAATGAGGTTATGCAATGGAAGGTTTGGAACAATGGAAGGTTTACTAATTATTAACACTTTTGAAAATTGTTACGTTATTTGGGTAAAATTTAATAACGTTTCAATATTTCCTGGCTTTTGCAATGGAAAAATGTACTATTTTCGTTCTATTTCTGTTTATTTCGCAACCATGTTTTCTAATGTTTTAAAATTTTATCACGATTAATAAAAAATATATATCTAGAGTTATGTTAACTTTCAACTTTGGTATAGTATTTAATCTGTGGAAAAGGCTGAATGACTAACTGTGTTACTATCCCTTAATTTATGATCGCAAGTATAGAGACATTTGTCAAGAAAATTGGAATTCCAGCAACAAGCACGGGACACTGTTTTAGGGAACTACTTGTCGGGGAAGCAAGAGGAGGAGAAAATCTACATTAAATCGTGTACTGAGGTGCTATTTAATTACTGTCTATCGCGTTTTCGTTGAACTGGATTTTACTATTTACAGGTGGGATATTTTATGTCCAGTCCCCGGTTTTCTGTGCCGACTTTTTGGGAACGAGTGTGGCAGAGCTGGAGTTACACTGAAGGAGAGAGAAAGAAAATTGGCAATAAACATTCTGTTTTGGTATTGACTCGGGAGCTTTGGGTGAGTCGGGTCCGACCACTGGTTGGTCTCATGAATCGGTTGTTGGACTATCTGACTCCACAACCCAGCTGGGCACTCACCTCTTGACCATATTGTTTATAAACCTCTACTCCTCGACCAGCTCGACCAGGTCGGCACGTACACTATAGGTGGGTCAGGGGGAGGGACATCGACAGGACCTGTGGGAGGTCGACTGGGCCTCCCACCGGCAGTGCTGCCCAGGGAAGATAGAACATTCATAGCGTGTTAGGCTTACGCGCTGTGATCAAGATCATGTGATCCACTAGGCTTCAGGCTCTTTGAAGCTACAATCGTGGGTGTGGGCCCACCATTGATGTTCGGCATATTAGAAGATTAATTACGTAGATCGTAGGGTGTGAATGAGACGACGCCTGTTTTAGTCACTTATACAAAGAATTTGAGCATACCTATTCAATAAAACGGTGAGGTCAGAGAGAATAAGGGGATACAGCATAGATGAACACAGCGCATGGAAACCAGAAAGTTTGAAGCGGAGAGAAGAGGAAAAGACTGCTAGTCATAATAAGAGGAAGCAAGTATTCAAAGTGAGTATAGCAAAAACGAGTTTCCGATCGCCTGGCTACCACTATATGGAGTACTTTCTAGAATGCGGCTACTCATTAATTTAATTACGTGTATAAGATGGGCGAACCTAAACAGAGAAAACTTTCAAACTGGGGTCTTACTAGATTTGTCCTACTGTGGAAGGGATTTCTTGTGTTTAACCATTCTAACCCAACTCTTTAGCAGCCAAGTACAATGCTATCCATGTTTCTCAATAGGGAATCATAAACAGATCTGGGATTTCTTTAAATGATTCCTTGTTGTTCTGCGAACGAAACTAGGAGTGAATTGGCACACTCAAACTCCTAGATTTCTAGGAAATACAGGTAAGGAAATACTTATGCTTAGCATAGGGTATACTAAGTTGAATACAAAGTTAGATTGGGCGAGGAAAAGTTTTGTTCTGGTTACTATATTCTGTTTCGAAAAGCTTTACTTTGCTTCAATTGAAAAGGATTTTCACACCTAAATTGCCTGTAGCCCCAACTATAGCAGAGGCGTCAGCTTATCTGGAGCTATCACGCAGCTCAGGTTTTAACTCGGGGTAAAATGCAAAAAAAAAAAAAAAGAAATAGCTCAGTCAACGCGTGTGGGAACCACAAATCAGTAAAATGGATAGAAGTAGAGCGGGCACGAAGGAAAGGCGTCCCGAAGGCCAATCTAGGTGTGGGTGAGGTTAGTAATGCGGTCCCCTGGGGACTCGTTACTATTCCCCAAAACATAGGATGCGCGACTCACCATAACGCAGGATAGCAAAGCCTACGTCATCTTATGGACTCTGAGGACTGTAATGATTAGAATTGTAATGGAAACTATTCATGTGTGAATAAAATTAATTTGTTAAATTGGGAACATCTATCAAAAGCTAACTTTTTTGTCAAAGCATTCTTGCCGGTGCCTGTGTACTTAGTTATAATTACATTTTTGTTTTTCCTGCGACTTTCGATATAAAGAAGAACAATATCGATCTAAGATATGAATTTCGACAAAAGCTGGCATCACAAGCTTGAGAAGTCAAATTGAGCTCATAAGAGTTCTATTAGAATAGAAGTGGTCAGTGTGCTACTACTGGCAGAAAAGGGCGTAAAAATTCTCTTGGATGAAAAAGTGGAAAATACAGAAGAAAGAAACACCTGTGCGGAGGGTCGCTTTCATAACCTTTCACTCTCCTCCCCACCACACACGGAAGCAGATACGAGTCCAAAGGAATGAGTCGCTTACTACCATTCGGTGGCCCAGTGGGCGGAACTGAAGAGGAAGTATAGAAAACCTACCTCACCTTGCAAATTAATCTTATCAGCTGGGCCAGGCACAACAAAGTCATTGAGAAACCCCTGAGGTCGTGAGGACCAAGCTACTCTGACGGGAATAGGATTTGCCAGAATAATCCCTCTGGGGTACCTGTGTACTTAACATATCCTTATCTTATTAATTAACGGAGAGGTTCAGAAACCATGTCTTGATCCGGTCTGACGCATCCTCCTCCCCCAAGTACAGTTCCTAATCATCCTCCTCCCCAATTAACGCAATCGAAAGGATATTTTTTTCTATTAGTTTCTTATATTACAGAAAACTACTCCTAATGTCGCCTCTTCCCCTATCTTTCCATATCCATAGTTCGCCATGAGGTGAAATCGTCCAGTTAGAGAACAACCGGTTAAACAAATATTAGCTACAATTAATGTCACAAGCCCTGTGCGAACATCACCTGGCACACTTACTTATTTTTCGCTAGAAATGAAAGATTGTAGCTACTGCTGTTCCTCCTGATCTACTCGAAAATGAAGTGGAGAGATATTAGCAAATATTAGCAAAGAAGTCATCACTTACTGCCCATATTGGTCACACTCACTGATAACTTTGAGTTCCTTTTCACCATATACTGTCCTAAAAGCAGGCGCCTCTGCAGAGATCTCGCAGCGGAACAGCCCCGCAGCCCCNACAAAGAAGTCATCACTTACTGCCCATATTGGTCACACTCACTGATAACTTTGAGTTCCTTTTCACCATATACTGTCCTAAAAGCAGGCGCCTCTGCAGAGATCTCGCAGCGGAACAGGCCCGCAGCCCCGTGCCGTACGTCCGTTATCCGCACCCTGCCTCGGGACGACAGCAGCGGCTGTGGGGAGGAAGACATGACACTGTGTACATAAGGAGAGTTCGTCTGATTCCTACACTGAGACTGACAAGATCTAAGCTGCTTAGCATGAACATATCAGGTGCTACGGTCAGGAGCAGTGGTTTCGCCATTTCGGATTAAGTCTCTGCCGGTAATCGCACACTAGTTAAGCTTGAGACAACTCTAGTCGGTTTTCGATTACTGTGTGAAAACCCGATCCAAGTTGCAAACGCGATGTTCAAAAGTGAGGTTCTGGAAAAGTCAAAGCTCATGGCTTCAAATTATTTGGATCTAAGTAGGCCACTCGACCACGTCCTTCGGCCGGGATCATATTCACAAGCAGAAATAATTTATGGTGCTCGAGCAAGTAATTATTCGGAATTCATATTTTACGCAGCGTAAACTTTGGGGAATAAAGTTGGTTTGAGGAGCATAACCTCCCCTGAACATCGCAAAATTCCAGCGCCGCAGACCAGACATGTAACCGGTGTGCGCAGTTATTATTTAAGAGCAGCTATAAGCGAGGCGAACCGTGGCGTGCAAGAACGCTACACTTTGGGGTTTTCCAGAACCTCGGGATTTTATTCTAATTTTTTCCCTTTTATTTTCTTTTTCATTTGATTTTGCGCATTAGCTACCGCACCCCTCAGCCGATGATGCGACTGGAATCCATATGACAACCTCATATTTTTTCCTTTACCTGAATGAGACTGAACAGTGCTCAGCATCACAGTGCTTGCGACCCTAATAGAAATTTTTGGCCGGCCGCCCTAGAATTTATTAAAAGATTTAAGATTCTGGAGGGACCAAGAATTTCGTTGAGAAATGGGAACTGCAGAGATTCTGGGGTTTCTGCAATTTTTCGGGAAGGAAGTGCCGGGTAAAATGTAATGTAAAGTTATGTTTACGTCATCACCTACTAGGAAACCCACACGCGCTACTTCGCATTGCAGATATAGGCCGAACTGGTCCAAGAGTTGTACGACTGCAGTCGACCAAAGAGCGTCATGAGCTATAGCACCACTAATGGAAGGCTGTTAGGCACCGCTCCCCACCCTCCGGCCCACCACGTTTCAGCGAAAGGTCAGCCTTTCCGCAGTAGCTGCGCAGATATAATTATTGTGAGTAAGCCCGTCAACCGCTGGCAGTTTCTTTGCCTACGTTGGTATTCGACCCTACAAAGTTCAATATCGTGAAGTCAGTACTTGAGTTTGTCGCAGTAAAATTACTCAGTGCACAGTAGCTGTGACCCTGTATTGAAGATTTTAGGTCACATTAGATAGCAGGCCGTGGATGGTTCATTCGCTGAGAGCAGCCGGAACTTATGCTCCTTCCCTGTACGTGCTATAGCCATCGCGTCAGAATCACTTAGCATCTGAGAAAGAAACGAAGAAGAGAATAAACTCAGCTGAGGAGTTGATCGTGTCAGCACGATTCATTGCTGCAGATCCGCGGTGCTCGGAGACGTTGAGTTTGTTGGCCGTAAAGAGTTTGTGACTCGTGGAGGAGAAGTTCGTGGCGGTAGACGATGTTGCTGCCAACGTTTGTCAAGATGATTTTAAATGCATTGACTGTATCTAGACCGACAACTTAGATGGAAAGTCTATTCCAGATAGTCACTATGGAATACGGGGAAATCGCTGGCTTAGAGTAGTTCTTCGACCCTTATGTATGAGTTTTTGGCCGGTTTTTCGGAGGCGATTGTTGACGTCTCTTTCAAACAATCCCATTGCATGTAGGCTGATTGTTTTAGCCACTCAAGTAAGTGAACGTTTTTCTCAGTTCCTCCAGTCGTCTTTGCTTAAGAGACATGACTCCCACTTTTTGTAGGCGACACTCGTATGGCTTGTTTCGCAGCTGAAGCATCAATTTTGTTTCTCTGCCGTGATTTTTCTTCTATTTCATCGTTATCGTTGAGCGGATTTAGTGACCAAAATTGAAGAGTAAATTATAAGTACTGGCGCACTACTGCTCTGCGCAAAGTAATGAATGTATGCTTGGATTTGTATTTAAAATTCCTGTCAATGAATCCCAGTACTCTGCTTGCCATTTTGACACCCTTATCAACTTGCTGAGTATGTTGTAGTTTGTGTTTGTAATATATATTCTCAGGTCATGTTGTTAGGTGACAGCTGTTAATTCTATCCCGTTTCGGCCCTGTGCGCATTACTGAACATTTGTCGACAACTGCCACGTCGCGTCCAACCCTTGAGATAGTCAAGGTCTTGTTGTAGCAACATTCTAATCCTGGTCAATGCGACAAAATGACATAGTTAAGTATCATCTGCAAATTTTCTGATTTTACTTCAGATGTAAGGAACAACTTGAACAAGAACATCTGTGTAAATTATGAACAGAAGTGAGCTTAGCACACTACACTGTGGAAAATCAGGTAAGTCCAACTTCCAGTCGCTCATCTCTCCTCGCAGCTGTACTCGCTGCTGCCGACCACTAAGCTGTGCTTGGTTCCAGCATGGATAGTTTTCCTGGATGCCATGGGCTTCCATTTTCTTCATTAGCCGTTGATGGGAATTTGTCAATTGCTTTTTTGGAAGTCCAGATAAACTGGGTGCACACCCTTTTCATTCTTTTCGATTTCCGTAAACTTTCGAAATGAAGACCCGTAGGTTAGTTTGACAGCTTCTTTCTTCTCGGGAGCGGTGCTGAGTGTCGGAAATGAGCTGTGCATCTTCAGGGGTCAGTGATGCGCTTTATCAGAAGGTGTTCGATGGCTTTGCTGACGACCGATGTACTGTAAAACAGATTGGTCAATAGTTACTAGAGATTTGTTACGGAGCTTTTCCTACCCCCTTTCTCATATATCGAGATCAAGATAGCGAGTTTTCAATCCTGTGGAACTTCTTTCGTGCTTTAGAAACTGAATAAATGTTGTTTAGCAGTAGCGTTGGGATGACTGGAGCCATTTCCCGCAGAATAAGGGGAAAACATTAACTATGTCAGTGGATTTGAACACATTCGGGTGGGTAAGTTCTTGAAGGACTTCATGCTCGGTAAAATTACATGAGCCTGAGGCTGCTACAAGTATCACTGCTGGTTTTAGAATAATCGTAACATTTTCAATGGTCAATACTAAGGTGAAATATTTGTTCAGGATAGTAGCTTTGTCTCTTAGGTCATTAGAGAATTCACCATGATAATTCAAACAGTTCTTTTCTCATGAAAAGCCAAGGTTTTGCTTAACGTTTTAACATAGCACAACTTCATCTGCTGCAGCTCTGCCCAATAATAATTACGCGTGGGGTGAGATACTTCCTGCCTAAATGTCTGTTCCAACATTTCTTTAGAAATCCCAAATGCTTCACGACTTCAATTATCAATTACCGCTTTCCGTGACCGAAGAAGAACTGGATCGAAAGCTTTTTAAACCCACTTCAATTATGAATTACGACATTTTTCTTGGGCTCGGAACACGACTAAGAGAGCAGTTAATATGCTAAGCCACACTCCAAGTTCCATTCGGCAGCAGCGGAACCAAAGTCACGCCCTCCGTAATGAACCTCAGGAGGTCCATTGAGCAGACGTGCTGCAGTCCGATCGGCTCCACACTTCCAGCGGCTGATACAGTAACAATGAACTTAAAAATTGGCCAGCTTTTGCTGCGCGAAACAATGGCTGGCTACGGGGAGTTGTTCATTCGCAGATTAAAGGTCTTTAGGCACATGGAGCGATTGGAATAGAGTAAATAACTTGACGCTGTTAGGAATATTATAAGCAACACTCATTGCACGAGAACGTATGGCTATTTGAATCGACAATAATTTCACTTCGTTACTTGTGAGTGTCCTTAGCATAGCAATTTGTGGCACAGTTTAAGTCATTGGAAAGGTCTAACAATTTAAAGTCAGGAATATATGCCTAGATGACAGTATGGCGTCTTTAAGCGCGAACACATTTGAAAAAGTAAATGCTTTAATAACAAGGAATATACAAGTTGCTCATGCTACGAGGATCGTCAGAAGGGTATAAGGTTCTTTATAGAGTAGCATGCATAAACTCTTATTTTCAGTAATTATTGTCAACACCAGAGTGCCTGCTCTGTCAAAACTGACTGCCAAGAATTTGTGATGATCCGTCTTCATTGATCAAAATTTTCCAATTAAAATTAGGGCTGAGCAGCGCCAAGATTCCCTTCGGTTATATGCTGAAAAGCGATATTTTTTTGCCCACAGTCGATATTGTTTCCAAATAAATACTGAGCTCTGTATCCAAGATACTGACGTTGCCATACAAATTAGCTCGGAAGTTTTTCCTTAAGTGATTTTTTGTTCTGTTGAAAGAAGAACCCAAATTGGAGAAAATTATTTGCTGTCAAGAAATCCTCATGTTCTTTTCTCGCTTTCCTCGCTCTGAAGAATATCTTGCCACTTGCTTCGATGATTATGCAGCCAATGAGAGCATCAGCGTAAACTCAGGGCAGCTGAAGTTCGAATGAAGGAAACCACAGAAGAGAGTACGAATCACGATGCAATAGAGTGCTTAGGGAAGCTGTATGTATCTGCATTGAGTGAACTTCAACGTTGGAAAAGAAAGAACTACATTGAGATCATCTGCAACCTGGCCTATTTTCTACCTATCAGTTTTCAATGACGCGAACAAAAAAGATGTTTCGACGTGAAGTAATGAAAATCAGATTCCATAACCGCGCTCAGAGAAGCTCATTATTTCGATGTCAAGAACTGTTTCAAGCGAGAAGTGCATTGAGATAAAGGTATAAAGATCCCAATTCCGCCATGTTCTACAATCTGGTCACCGATCTCCATGAAAACGCAACCTAATTACAAAATTTACAACTTGGCCTATTTTTCGCCTATTTCTGTAAGAGAGAAGTCACGAAACAGACAAATTATATAAGCATATCAATGTATGAATATGAAAACAAATAAACACACGACAATGTTTAATATATTGTTTGATGATTTATATAATTTTAAAGCTTCTTTATTAGCCTTTATTTCAACAGAAGGGTAGCATGTACACCACTTGATATGCGTATGAAACGTCACATAGACCTACCAGGGAGAGCGGAATTTCACTCTTTTTTTTAATCGAGACGCCCAGTGCAGAAACAATAATGGTGAGTTGTGTAATTTTTTTTATCCATGATTCTTCTTTCTACTCCCTAAAATGAATTAAAAATTAGAGATTTATTATACAAACGACATTATAAAAAAAAACGAAAAAGGAGGTAGAAACATTTACCTGGAATTTTGGAGATTGAGCCCAGTGGTCACAGTTCTTACTTATGCTTTAAATAAGAACGAGGTAAAAATCCGTGTCCTTATCAAATTTTTCCCTTACATATGTGTTGAACTTTCCTGAAAAATTCTATTTCTCTCACGATTTTTTTATGAATCCTAAAAATCAAGATCTCATTCTAAACCTAAGACCTGGCATTTTCCACAAGTTCTAGATTTGAAAAATTTTACCGCAGTATCTTTTTCCTCACATGAGAAGTGATTAGTGCAGTAATTGTCATCTGGCAGTCATGTAATTAAGAAACGGCTCTGAAGGTATCGGGAAAACAGCCCTGATTGGAAAGAAACCGTGAGCAATAAAAACACCCCGAAAGAACTCCGGTAGGAAAAAATCCCCACCTCTCTTAGGAACTATATTTAAGAGTTCTCAGTTATAATTGAAGTATATTATGTTCAAGTAAACTAGTTAACCAAACAACCAAACTATATTGCACTAAGCAAAATTTTACCGAGGATATGTTCGCACAAACGCAGGTTTCAAGAGACCCTAGAATAAGTGAGGTGAGATTAAGCGAGGGTACCTCACCCTGTCCTAGAATTTACGTTTTGTCCGTTTTTGTCCGCATTCGCTCTTTTTAGGCCGTACTGTCGGAAAACCCGAACTAATTTCGGGTAAGTTGGAATGGAGCCTTTATTAAGAAGCCCATCCAATCCCCTCCCGTCCAGACCAAAAAGATTAAAGGAAAAAAAAGCCCATTTTTAAAAACCAATCACTACTAAGCGCCAATCCAATCAACTCCACTACATTCTAATGCAATCAAAGCCAATCCAACACACTCCTTGTTATGTTAGGTTAAGTAATATTAAATTAAGAAAGGGATATGTGTGGCTAGAATAAATTGGTTAGGTAAGAATAAGTTAGGTTAGCCAAAATTCGAATAGGTCAAGTTAGAACAGCTTATGTTGGACCACGATAGCTTGGGCTAAAATAGGTCAGATCAGAGTCAGATAAAAACTGATCAAGTTCTACTAAGTTATGTTAGAAGTGGCTAGATTGGGCAGACTACGCTAGATTAGGGAGAAATAAGTTAGGTTAGAACAGCTACATTCAGTTCGATTAGAAGCGTCTAGACCATTTTAAGTTAGGTTAGGCTATGTTGGGCTTGGTCGGTTTAGGGTAGGTTAGGTTGGGTTAGATTGGGCAATGTTAGGTTAGGTTAAGCTACGTTTTTTAAGTTACGCTAGGTTAGGGTAGAGAAGGGGTTAGAATAGGTAAAGTTGGGTAAGCTTAATAAAGGCAGTTCAGTTTATTTTGCATTACTATAATGCATTTCAAAATAAATAACCAGAGATAGCAGGACTTTTTCTGGAGGGCTGTTTTTCTCTGGGGCTCTTTTCCTACCGCGGTTTTTTCTTATACCTGGTCCTGTGCCGGCATACACTCCACAGGTGAAAAGGCTTCTGTGTCAGCGTAAAAAAATAAAACATTGTAATTCCTATACCTTGAGAATTTGAGTACTTCATAAGCACATTCTATCAATATACATGATATCAGATTTTTAGTCCCCACGATTTTCAGTCATCCAGAAGGGAAGCCCGAGCAAGGACTAAAAATTTGAGATTTGGAGTAAATAATTATTAGGAAAATGCTACTACCATAGTAAGTGTAGGCAAGCGCCAATAGTTAAATCTTCGCTCTAGAAGAGCGGGGCTGCGCTGCAATGCTTGGCGTACTATTAGCCTCCTTTTAATGCTTTCTCAGTGTCGGCCTTGCAAGGGGTTGCGCCGCCATGCTCAAGTCTCCCCGTTCGACTCCTTACGTACCTCAAATTTTTATGTAAATGCACAATAGTAATAGATTAGCGCGTCTAAATTTGCTTGCCATTAAACTTAATTTGGGCATAAAAAGGTAATCTTCTACCCTATAGTTTACAAATAATGGCTATAATTTTCTGCGCTGTACGGATTCTAGCGCATTACGATAATATCAATATTGCTTTCGTTTTTCATCATCACTAGAGCCCGGATTTCTGGTCCTAAAAAAGTGGTCAAAATAGGGCTAAAAATCTAGTCAAAATTGCACTTTAAAAAGTCGGTATTGCAGGTATCATAGAAAAGTAGTTTTTATTTCTAGCAATATAGTTCTCATGTCTAGTGAAGAGTTCTTATTGGTAGCAAAATAGCATGTAAAATATCGCTAGTTCTGGCTAAAAGTCAGCCGTTTTCTTTCATTTGTAGCTATAAAAAACAGAGAAAGTTATTATTTTAATCGGAAACAATGTTTTTTCACTCAACCTATGCCCATATTGTATGAACAGGAACTTATATAGCTGAGAGCTTTCTTTACAGTGCTCTGTTTTGTAGTATATATAAGAATAGAATAAAACAACTTTATTTACATTTAACAACCCAACGTAACTCTAGGTCAGGTTCAGGTTAGGGTTACGTCAGGTTATTCACTAAAATAACTCTCCTGCCTCTGCATAAGCTCGGTGAAGCTCATATACTGAATACCACTCAAATAAAAATAATGACAAGACTGATAGGCTTAAATTCTACCGGAGACTCCAGTATATAGAATGCTGTATTATATTAGGAAGCTGACTAAATGCTCGGTCAAAGATAACTCCAGCGCTAGACTGTTCTAGGACCTTACCAAATATTTTAGTGTCTTACATGAAATGGAAAATAATTCATACTGCCATTGTCTTATACAGTGCTTCTACACATAACATGAACTGATTACATAATCACATTTGTCCTACCTTGACGACTGTAAAATGTCTAGCATAATATAATGCTGCCGTTATCCATGTACCCCATTTCGTTACAATAGGCTGTGGGGGAAGGTGCACATCAGGAGCCTTCTCTCTGAAGAGTTCGCTTCTACTTGGGGTCTTCAGGAATATTTTTTGGCTTTTGATATTAGTTTATCAATGTCCTGAAAATGCGTCCGTACCTCTTTCGCAACTCTGTACAAGTCGTGTGCGAGGCAAGTTTGGTGCAGTATATTGGGGTACAGAATTTGTAGAGAAGCAGCGATTTTCTTCATTTGTGTTGCAGCGTCTGTTACCAGCAACAATATGTTGTTATACTATAAATGGATTGTAGCCAAAGAAGCGATAAAGATGACGCAACGAACTGCGCTATTGTTGTACTATTAATGCGTACTAGCTGAGTGGAATTTAATAGAAATACATACGTCAGATTCTGTGTTTAATTCAAGTGCGCCAATTATTGCTGTCGTAATCTGCCCTCCCGTCGTATCAGTACACTCGTCCACTGCCAGCACTTGTGTAACTGGTAACGTCGACACCAGAATGACAGTGACTAGAACAATTCCTTACGTTTTCTTTCATAGGAAATTTAAATTAAGTTGAAACCTGGCAAACTTAATTTTATATTAATTACTTGTTCAGCGTTTCCTAATAATCAAATAGTTTTATGTTTATTGGTACAAATACGTACTACTTTTGCTGGTTTTATAGTCATTAATTGCATAATGACTACTTTTTGGCTTTGTGTCAGGTCAGAATACTGTTTAGAGTAAAGTACTATATTTTGCAATAAATGACTATTTTTATTTATATTTATAGCCGTACTCTTGCATTATGTTAACTGAGCATTTAACCTTTTCACTCAATTAAACCAGCACTGACCTGATGGAGGTCACCGTCCGTATAAGAATTCGTCTCTATTTCCAGCTTAATATCCTGCATCATGCTGGCTATAATCCTGCTAAAATGCTACTCAAATTTTACTGTTCTACTTCGAAATTTAGTGTTATTTTCCTACACGTGTTCTCGGCTCTCCCTTCTGCAAACTTTCAATGTTGACTCGGTATGAAATTTTGTGAGTAAATTGATAGCAGAGTATTGCTGTGGCTGGCGAGTAGTGGTAGTATAAGATAGCTTAAGCCTCCCTAAAGAAGTACTAAACTTTTCTAAGAGAGGGAAACGAAGGGACATATCGTATAGCATGTCGATAGTCACGGGGAACCTATGCATGAAAATGTTCCCACACATCAACGCGCATAGGAACAGTGAGTTGGGAAAGAAGAGGAAGAACAGACTGAAGTAATGTCAGAAAAGTATGAAATCGGAAGGAAGCAAAGTGGGTACTAAAGTCAGACGTCCTGAAGGCCTAGCTAACAGTTAAAGTAACCTACAGGGTCCCCCTGGGCGCACTTCTGGCTAAAAGGTTGACCAGCGGTTACCTAATACCACCCCATGCTTTCAATATTGTACTCTATCTTAATACTTTGATGCAATGTACTTCATCAACCGCTACCAATAGTATGCGATCAGAAAGTGACTAAGCTTAAAATATTAAGTAGTTCTGTGATCTATACTCTGGCATTTTTCAACTAAGAGCTGAAAAGCTTCCATAATAGGACTTGGATGCCATTTTATCATTATCCACTAATATTGAAGAATACACTTGTAGTACTCGTACAGCAATTGTAATGTCCTCGTGATTTAAGAAAATAATTTTGTTTTCTAAAGCTCCAACTGTACAGATTTCGTGAAGTTACTTGTTCGGACTAGTGTATGTTGTTACACATTCTCAAATCACCCTACTTGCAGTAAGTTGCGAAGACGAGAGTACATCCCAGAATGAGATGGGAGCATGACACTGAAAGCAAAGGGCGTCATGAAGAGCAGGATGTATGAATTGCATCGCGCACTATGAAGAGCAGGATGTATGAATTGCATCGCGCACTATGAAGAGCAGGATGCATTGCATCAACTTAAATAACTACAAATTAATTTCTATGTCAGTGACTACAGCAGCTTCACTACCTGACAGGCAGGGAGAATATCCAAAGCCCGCTTGTAAAACGTCAGCAACAACAGAAATACTTAAAACATATTAAGCTTAATTAATATGTTTGTTTTCTTGTCATTTGCAAGGAGCAAGACAGTCGGCACTGAAAATTTGCAGAGAAGAGAGCTGAGAATACAATACGAAAACAAGAATAAAATTTCGAATCAAAAAAGCAAAAACTGAGACGAAAGTGAAATTTAAAAGTAGGTGTGATCGCATAATATTTATAGGCTGCACTGATAGTTTGCAGAAAGGAGAGCCGAGAACACGTGTGCGCATGATCGGCTGGAGTTAAGAACTTGGATACGGTGATGTTTATCTGGTGAGTGCTGATTTGTTTCATTTAAAATGTAAAATACATACTTCAGATCAAGCAAGCGAACAGCCGTAGACCATATTAACAAAAGCACTCTGAGAGCGCATACATCCGCCAAACAAAGCAACGGTAGCGAAAAATTCAACTTGGTGGTGAGACCATGATTTTCTTTGTAGCAATACCAAAATCAAATCCATTGTGCCTTTTAATATTATTAACACTTTCTGCAATTTTCTTGAAGATCCGCTTGTAACTTTTCGAGTTTTACTGCTAACAAACATTATAACAAACATAAGTAAAAAAAATGCTATCGAACCAACCGATCTGCATCAAACTTTATTCATTTATGTCTTTTAATATTTTTTGCAACTCCTGTAAATTTCATAAAGATCCATTCAGAACTTTTTGAGTTACTGCGCTAACAAACACAAAATCAAACCCAGCAACAAACGCACAAACAAACAAACAGATAATCAGAAAAATTTGTTCATTTTTTCTTTGAAATAAAGATAACAATTTACGTAAATTTAATGAAAATTCGTCCATAATTTTTTAAGTTAGGCATCGACAAAAATGAGTGAGGCAAACAAACAAACAAACGGAAGAATGGCTCTTCACCAAAGGTTAGTCATCTGTTCCTTCTCACAACATACTTAACTATCCATGTACATTTCGTCCAAATCCGTCCATAACTTTTTAAGTAATCTTGATGGCAGACAGAACTAGAGTACTGTGAGAGCGCATACCTCCGCCAAGCGAGGCAACGGTAGCAAAAAATTCAAAGTGGCTCTGAAACCATAATTTTCTTTATCAAAACTCCAAAATCAATTCTTTTGTGCCTTTTGACAGTAATAACAGCTTGTGCAATTTTCTTGAAGATCCGTTCATTACTTTTTGAGTTATACTGCTAACAAACGTTATGGCAAACATGAGTCAAACATGCAAACAAACAAACCGACCTGCACCAAAATTGAATCATTTATGACTTTTAACATTACTAACATCCCCTATAAATTTCACAAAGATCCATTCATTATTTTTTGAGTTATTGTGCTAAGAAGCATAAAATTTAAAACTGTGACAAACGAACTGATCGTTACCAAAATTTGGCCATTTATCATTAACTTTTTGAGTTATGGCATTGAGAAAAATGAGGCAGACAAACTAACAAACAAACAAAATAACCAACGGATGGATATATCTTCACCAAAAGGTAATCATCTGTTTCTCGTAACATACCTAACGATCCCAGTAAATTTCGTCCAAATCGGTTCATAACTTTTTGAGTTATCTTGGTGATAGACAGACAGGCAAACACGACGAAAACATAACCTCCTTGGCGGAGGTAATTATGGAAAAATGCTACTTCCTTTTCACCAATTTATACGTTGGGTGATGAAAAAAATATTGGTTACCGTGAGTTCTTGCTTCTTTCGCCGACAAATTTAGCGAGCAAAAAATTATAGCAGTTATTTGTTAAGTCCTAATATATAGAGACGATCTACAGATTTCGCAATGAAACTTCACTGGCATCTAAATGACTTTCAGTTCAAAAGGGTATCTTGATTTCTTAGGATTTACGAGACTATCGTGATAAATATCAGAATTTTCAGTAAAGTTGAACATATTTTTCGGGGTAGAAAACATTGTATATTGGCGCGACTTCGTACTCTACAGTATAAATGATTTACACAGGCATGAGTAAGAACTTTAACCCAGTCGGAAATAATGGTTGTGATAATGGTAGAATATAGTGGTGTATGAGAGATTAAGGTCGATTATGGATGATGAAACATTATCGTAGGTATGTCGACCAAAACATAACGTGGATTTTAGTATATTTAGGTCGATATTGGTGGAGGCAATATTGGTTGTTTAAGGTTGGTCAGAAAACGAAGGTCGATGGTATTACACTGTACATGGATGTATGAAGACTATATATGGTAGATGGTAGTAGATGGATGTTCGAAGACTATATATGGTAGAGCATATGCTAGAGCATAACCAGGTACGTTATCAACAGATTTCGTACGTACGATCATGAGTGGAATTCCTCCTATTATTTGGAAAGAATATGTATAGGTTACCATTGTAATATGGCTAGAATTCCCAACATAATCGACCAAAATAATATTGTACGACTAAGAGTTTGAATGCAAAGCATCTAAAAATTCATATTATAGCGCAAAAATTGTGCACATTTTCAATTTTTTCTTTCCTGTGGATGAATTGCAAAAAATGGCAAGGTATGCATGGACGGTAACTGCCTTGACGTTATTTTTATCTACCGTTTCTAAATTTCACTAACGCTTTACCAGTTTAGCGTAGTTACCCATCATTTCTATTTATTTGTTGTATCCCTTGTAAAACAGTACTGCAATGTTTGATCAAATATTGCCATCTATTTTTATGTTTCTTCAGTTTACATCTGTGAAGTTTCATGAACAAATTATTCCAATTAGCTCTATGGGAAGCAATGCCAAGTTTCATGATAAATTTGGCCTCACGTACCCTGACAACAGACAAGGCCAAACTTCATCCATCAACTGGTAACTTCCGCTGATCTGTGTCGTATAGCTGGAAAAAGTTGTATATAAACGTGTGTTAACTGCACAGACTGGTTCAAGCTCATGCTCTATAACATCGTCCTGAAGTTTAGAGCCTTTCACCATTCTGAGCTGCTGGCCTAACTCGCACGTATAACTTACCTTTTTTTTGCAAAAGCAGGTATTCATTACCAAATGAAGCAGGCATCCACTGCATAATATGTCAGCAGTTGAAAAAGTTGATCTTGGGAGAATATTAGGTGTATCATTTGCTGAACACAATCGATTTTGGTGGTAATTGAAGTTTCTTACGGTTTACTATGGAAGATCATGGCTGTGCAGCTAAAACCTTTACGGTTGTAATTGGGTATTTATGGTCGAGAATTATGGTTGGCAATATGGTCGAAGGTTGTAACCCATTTCTACCATGATGCATCTCATAAATGATTGAATATGGAGGATATATCGATAATAAATAACCAAGATCTCGACCATAATCATAGTTGTTCTACTATAATCACAACCATTGTTTCCGACTGGGAACTACTAGATTGAATTTCAGACATTCCTTATATTTGTATCGCCTACCACATTTTGTGTAGTTTTAACACAAAATCTTAATATTTAGTTGGCTCTATGGAGTAGAGAAAATAACCGAACATCAAAAAATCTTACCACAATTTTCTCCTAGCATTTGGCAGACTTTCGGCACTAGGCATCTCATGTTTCTGAAAAAGTTTAAAATAATCCCAAACTACATACAGTGCATGCAAACCTGATTGCAGGAGGGGCTTTCCTGCATTGCAAACCAGTTTTGGATGAAAATGGAATAAGTATGATTCATCGTTAGTTATGACAGCTTGATTTATATCAGAATATTTGGAATATTAGGCCTAAAATTAATTAACAGTAAATTCATTTAATATTTTATTAATTTTCAAGCGAGCCTAAAAGGTCTTGTAAATTGCATTTTAACAAAACTGACAAAACATAAACCACTATTTTGCGAAAATGTTACTTATTACATTTAAAAAACACCATGGGTTACACTACCCAAGTGAAATTTTATGTTACAAAACAAGATAACACTTGGGAAAGTCCGTAGTATCTAGTTTGGTTTTCACTCTTTTGCCTTACCTAGACCAATCTTTTATCGACAGAGGACGTCAGCTCCTCAATTTTTACGGGTGGAACTTGATATGAAACTTTCAAATCCTCTTCCATAGCTCATGCACACTTGTAACTAAGCGTCCGTTCTTTCCTGTGGACTATTGATTGTAAACGGAGTTCAGGACTGGACAATGGAGGCAAATGCAAAGTTGCTTGCAGTCCTACCTTGATCTGCAACTTACAAGCCATTGTTTAGTCATCTGCGTTTCATGGCTTGGAGCACAGTCCTGCTGAAAAATAAGATTTCGTTTATGTCACCCCGCTGAATATTGAACCCGTGTACAAAGCTTCCGAGAAAGAATACACAACAACTAGTAGAGCTAATTTTGCGGCCATCTGGTGGAAGAAAAGGTCTGAGATTTTGTCACTGAGGATTTTAGAACGTTAACTCCACAACCCCCTTGCTGCCGCTTGTAACGCAAACGAATACTCAGCGAGTCATCCTCGCCTCCATCCGTCAAAGCCGTCAACCCTGGCTCGGATATCGTCTGTCCAAATGACGGTTCGGAAATCTGTTTTCTTATACTTTGTTGCCCAGGAGAGTACCTTTTGACACTTGATTTCACTTGACGAGGAGAAACTGTGGGTTTATGGCTTAAGATTTTACCCGTGAAACTTCAAGGCGACACGGTTTTGTAGAATTATTGTCAGTATGTCGTCACTGTAATGATAATAAAGTAGGTATGAAGTCAATTATATCTAAAACTCTTCTGCATCGCAGGTTCACAAGGAAGGTGAAGACCAGGAAGGCTGTACGTATCATCGTATACTAAATTCGTACGTATCATCGTTTACTAAATTCGTACGTTTCGGGCATCCTACCCATCATCAGCAAAACTGTTGAGATAAAATATAAGAAATTCACTAACAAAGACTAAAGTTTACTAGTAAAAATAGCAATGAACACACATGAATAGAAAC
>LQNS02278076.1:34137175-34147759 GCA_001587735.2 Parhyale hawaiensis | reverse complement strand
GATAAAACATGGGTTTGAAATCTAAGGGACAGTTTTCTAACCACTGCTGTTCGTGGTGACACATGAATATGTTTGCAAAAGTTGGACCCAATGGGAGGCCCATACCCAGTCCATCTTTTTGCTTGAAGAATTTTCCATTAAAAATGAAAAAAGAATTTAAAACAGAATGCTCCAGGAGAGTTTTGAAAAATTTTCTTGTGAGACCAATAACTGTAGTAACTGGAACATCGAATAGTTTATCTAAGCAAATTTTAATAGTTTCACTGAGAGGTATATTTGTAAAAAGGTTTTCAATGTCAAATTTAGTATACGATGATACGTACAGCCTTTCTGGTCTGGTTTACTCAGACTAGTTATTGTATTCATATACTCATACGTATGAGGTCCTTGAGTGTGAAATATCTAATTTTCTCATTCACCACGTCTAAAAGATTAAAAATTTTCATATTTATAGTTTGTATTTTAATTTCAGATCATTAGACAGTCATTTCGTTGCTTTTACTACTGTAATACAATTCATCGCGACTCATTATACAGTGGGATGGTTACTGTAAATTAAAATTATGAAAATCACGGATAAATCAAAACTTATTTCTGTTTCTGAATACGAGTTCCTGCGGGGCACAAATGCATCCCAGGCCGCCCGAATTATTAGTGATGTGCTTGGTGAGGATGGAGCGAATGAACGGAGGAGGTTTGAAGAAGTTTTCGGCTGGTGGTTTTGCTATTGAAAATCATGTCCGTGGTAGACCTCAGACAAGGTGGATAGTGATCAGCTGAAGGGTGTAGTGGAGACGCTTACAACATGTGAGCTAATGGAGCGAAAGCGTTGGCAATTTAGGTGTATACTTTGAATAAACTGCATTGTTTTTATATAAGAAATCATAAAATTAGCCTTCCGCTCAATATTGGGCACATCATTCCCAACGGCCATATGTGTATATATATGTACAATTATCTCTATGAAATATCACATTGAAATCATCTCTTGTAGAACAACATGGCGTCGGTCACAGTTTCGGTAATTACTTAGCAAGCGCTGCAGCTCTTTCTGTGCCGTAAAAGGCAGTGGCGAAAGATGTCCCTTAATCGTCAATGAGCCCGACCATTCCCAGAGATTGGTAACGTTAATTTTAGTCACCTGGCAACATCCCCTCTTAATGATAGAAACTATGCATGTAAACACTACAAACACTGTCATCCGTTCAATTTTCAGCAATTTTGTACTGCTTAAAACTGTACTAAACTTATATTACAGTTCTTGGCTTGAACTCTTGAACTACGAACAGCAGTTAAAGTTAGTTAATATCAGGTAATTTTAGCGTCATGCAGTGGGTTATTAGGTAGCACACGAGCTCATGAGTAAAATATACAAGCAGTCTTTTCATAAGAAAAGCTAACAATGAGATACGCTACAGTGTTTTTGATAAGCTTTCTTTTCGTCACGGGTTCATCGCATGACTGATCCTCCACACCGCAAACCACAGTAGCTGTCCGAACGGATAGCATCAAACAAAACGGAAGGCCTAGAAACACGTAAATAAAGCCTATTATACGCAGCAATGATACGCCTCCAACCCTGGCAAGGGCAGCGGTCAGGATCAACAGTGCAGGAAGCTTTGGTCAAAATTCGAAGGGCTGTTGAAACGGTGGACTTTCAATTGGCCTCCAATAAGGAAGTGGCGACCGCTCGCGCTACCGAACCTAAAATTCTCGGCAGTGGGCATGATTTATTCATGAGATTGATTGCTCGAGGGCCAGAGAAGGTTTTTTAAGCTAACTGCCACAGAACACAAGCCAAAAGTGAGAGGTGGCGCTTTGCTCAATTGCATCATCAAGTACGAGCAGCCTAAATATCCCCCATTGCAGGGTAAAACATCGCATGATTGAATGTGTTCCAAGTCAAAAGGAGCAGCAAAAAGCTGTTGTTTCGTGAAATGTAAAGGGTGGCATGCGGGAAATTTGAGCGGAGCTTCCAAGCAACTTTGTAATGTGCGACAAACATATCAATGTTTATTTATTTTTATCAGCCAAAACACAAGCAATAAAGATGACACTCTACCTCACAGAACAACGGCAAAAAAAAGAAAGTTTAGACCAAATGTCAATACCCCGTTCATGACTACACTGCATCTAACTGCTGAGTATAATACGTATATATTGTGATGATTATCAACCAACGATGGGTTGGTTTCTATCATAGGTAGACAGTATCTACGAAAGATTCATTTTACAACTCGTAACTTCTCATCAACACCGGTTGCTGAGGTCATTCACTCTCGTTAGCAAGGTGAGGGTACAGAAGATCTGCACAGGGTACACCACTTCCGTCCACAGCGAGGCGAAGGTAGTAGAAGATCTACGCAGAGTATACTACTTTCATCTACAGCGAGGAGAAGATTGCAAAAGATCAACACAAGATACGCTACTTACATCCACAGCAAGGTGAGGGTTGCGGAAGATCTGCATGGGGTTGTCGTTACTGGGAGTCCACCTGTAGATCTCGTTGAGTCCCTGGTACCAGCGCAAGGCCCAGATCTCGCGATAGGAGGGAGCCCAACTGCAATTGAGATCAGCACTGCCGCCAGCCTCCACCCACTCCGGCATGTCTAGCGATGTGATGTTGAGGGATGTGCCTGCAAGCAACACAGTCAAAACGTTGTAATAAACNGCGATAGGAGGGAGCCCAACTGCAATTGAGATCAGCACTGCCGCCAGCCTCCACCCACTCCGGCATGTCTAGCGATGTGATGTTGAGGGATGTGCCTGCAAGCAACACAGTCAAAACGTTGTAATAAACGCCAGTGTGCATTGATCTATTAATAGTTACAGCTTGAAATTTATATAATCAACTAGTGGGGCTTTAGAAGAAAACTGGTACATTCACCCCGGATTTGCACTCTGTTTCAGGTTAGGAAAGACAAGTTCTTGTTTCGGTAGCGTTCTAAATGAACCCTCTTTGAAATGTTGACTCATTTGGGTTGTTAGCGGAACCTGTCCTTGCCTCATCTAACCTTATGAGGGCCAGCTCGTTGTACCGGAATGTAGCCGGTGGCATGGGGTGGCGGCTCATCAAAGCATTTTTTTACACTTAATCGGTTGCAGTCATCACAAATTCCGTAGAATAAGAGAATTAGTGCGGTTGGTCTAGAAATATTAAACACCCAGGATTTGCGGGAACACGGATTTTGACCGTGAACCGGGCTAACACTCCTTATCAGTGTTAGGGCGCTGGCACACCAGGAGCAGTTGAGCTGGCAAGCAGGCAGGCGGGCAGGCTGGCAGGCAGGCAGTATGCCTTACACACAACGAGTAATACAGCAGGTGCGAAGGTGCAGCTTTGCAGTCTTGCCAATTTAGCATTTTTATGCTAGATTTAAAATTTTGGGCGGTCTAGCATCCAAAAAATGGTTCAGCATTTAGCAGGAAAAAAGCAGTAAATTTGAATTTTTATCATTTGTGACATTTTTCTGACTTATCTCACACTATATATACCGAATTTAATGCTATTGACACAACGTAAGGCACAACTACGATAAAATTATCCTTCGTTGGTAATTGCAGAATTGAAAGGAAATTGTAACTCTACCGACCGTACCAATGCTTATTAAATTCGTTCGTTGTGAGACAGATCGAGTTATCGCCCTCGCGTTATTTGTTTGCGCAATAGCTATTCAGTTCAATGCCATATCTATTAAATTATGATCCTTCTTCTTAGTGCCGGTTGAGCATATCCTTCGTCTTGCAATGAGTAAAGATAAAGCGGAGTACGCTCAAAAGTTCAACAAGTACAAACTCGATAGTCCGTGTCTGAGTACCTACTTCTTGTACGAGTTATATACGTTGTTAAAATAAAGAGACAACTACGGTGGAAGTCAAGTCAGCCATGTAAATTTGCTGCCATGCAACATTAAATTCCTGTGATCATCTGGACGACTTGTGCAAAATAACCAAATTCGGGACCAATACTAAAGCAATGATACATCGCACTATGTGTGCAAACGTAGTAGATATTGTCATATATACTTATTTCAATGAAAATTTAAATACTGATAGCAAATTTAGCATGTAACTGAATGAATTTAGCGGTATCACTACTAACAAATCATTGGTTTTTTGTAGTTCCGAAGGAGGCCTATGTAAGGACGTGGCAGCATTTGCTTTAAAACTAATTTTACTCCATTCGCATGGAATGCCAAAGTCGAACGTAATTCCGCATTGTGAACGCTGTTGAAAATAAGGTCGAAAACAAAATGTAACTGCCTATGCAATCAGCTATTCCTACTGTAAAATATGGCCTAAAGTGGCATAGCAAATGTTACAAAAACTCCAAACTGCCAAAAGTTGCCATCAACAAAAACTGGATTAATGGATTTCTATGACAAGACGATAGCCCCCGCATAGAATGCACTGCTTTCTGTCAAATATGATGAAATTGCATTGGAACTGCAGTTCAGCAAGAAATCGGTGGATCATAATCTTTTCCATCTTTCTTTGTAACTGGATACTGATTTTTGTTTCTGCAGCGATTTTGCAGGAAAGTCCGAATATGTGATTTGGCCAGACTGAGCAGCAGTGCGCATCTGACACAGAACCTCTGCGATCAAAGCAGTCCCGGCTGTCCAGCGATGAAACTCAAGAGTTGTTCAAGTTCCCCAAATGAGAATTTTAAATTTTCCAAGATCTTAAGAAATTCCGCAGATAGTTATAAAAGAATACAAATAAAAACTTTATTCTTATCTCAATGTATGTGGTAATAGGTAACAGTTAATTATTTACGTAATTCTTAAGTATAAAACTTGGAAAAATTCCCCAAATTGGTCTGAAATTTTCTGGAACCCTCTCAAATTCTTAAGATCTGGAGAAAATTTCCTAAGAGTGGTAGCCCTGCATCGCACGTCTAGCAAGGCACATAGCAGCAATTAGAGTAGGAACCGCCCGCCGCCAGCGCTGGCTGCTCTGGACGGCAGCTGCCTGCTAAACTGCCGCTGTTCGGTGTACACGCTCCAATACATTCCGTGCTCCTCGAATACGGCCAGCCTGCGAGCTTCTCGCGAACCGCGTTTGGTGTGCCAGCGATGTAACTCTGCCCTCTTACCCCCTGAGGCGGATTTCAGTGGAATATATGCGTATCCTACATACCGTCTTCAGTTCTCGAATTTCTTCCTATTTTTTTCCCATAGAGCGTGACAGGAAAAATATTGAGTCTAAGATAAATTTTTTAGCGAATTAAACTTTAAGGGTCGAAATTTCGCAGCAGAAATATAAAAAAGTTTTGCCGATGCTGGAGTTATTTGCTCCAGCATTTGCTAGCTGCGCCTGAGTCACAGTGAAATTTAAAACCCATAATACCATCCAGCGTAGCTGTAAAATTGGTTACAGAAAGAACAGAAGATTGACCACGAGCGTGAACGACAAAGAAATGTATGTAAATTCTGTAGAGTCATTATTGACCACGGGGCACGCTCTTTCCACGGCGGCACGGTGGCTACTACAATGACTACACTATACTATATTACAGTATCTGTGCATACTAAGTACTGCAAGTACACCTATAACACTTGTATGAAACAAGTCCATTAGGACGGATACCACAATGCGGTCAGAAGTTATCTTTAGAAAACAATGTCAAAATTTACCGTAACAGAATTATTGACCGACCCAGTACTTAGAACCGCAAACAGCTTCTGAGGCGGCCAAAAGGTCTGGTAAGGTACTTTATTGTTAACTATATATATAACACTGGTATTAGGCGTTTGGGAGAAATGAGTACACAAGGGCAGCAACCTTCTTAATGAGTGCCACCTAAATATCGTCGACATAATTTACAAGGGTACTGCAACCATGGCTCTAAACGCGTCGCACGAAGCTGCAGGTCGTTTGCCAGCTGCCATGGATGCTCTGAGAAATATACCTGATGAAGCATTGTGTCACTGAACGGCTGACAAATCATTATTCCATTTGCAAATTCGAAATAACAGCACATTTAAGATCAGTTGCCTAGTCATATTTGCCGCTCGCTCAAGTTTCAAGTGGACGTTAACCAAGCAACCCTACAACAGCTGCGTCTCACTCAGACATATGAATAAAACATTTATTGTTATTATTATTATTATTATAACCGCACACCTGAGCACCCACAGAGAGGCAACACAACCCAAACAATGCACCCAGCAACACCAAGAAGCCCAAAACGCTGCTAAAGGAAATCTAACAAAAAACCATAAACTGCTCGACGAAGAGCCGTTGCCGGCAATAAATTCCAAACCTTAACCAACCAGGGCACGAAGCACCGACCGAACCAATTAGTTCGACATCCAACAGTGCCCACCGCGCGCAGCACGCGTCTCTCTCCTAAAGACCATGAGGGCTGGGAGAGAAGGAAACAACCAATGCCTCTCATTGTTGTACACCTTATAAAACATACAGAGCTCGGCTACCCTTCTCCGGTGGGACAAGTTCGCCAAATCATTATCAGCACACAGCCTGCTGGCTGAACTAACCAACAGAGGGAAGTGAGTGTCAGCAGCTGAAGCCCAACCGGTGATCAATACTCCAACATAGGAGGCAAAAAAGTTTAAATACATCTGCGGACAACCTCACTGTCACCAAACACAGAATTCACCTTACGCAGGAGCCCAATCTTAGAGGAAGCACGTGACACCAACCTCCTAATATGCAGCTCAAAAGTAAGTTTCTTCTCAAAGACAACACCAAGAATCTCTAAGGAGCTAGACTCCTGAAGTAAAGTGTCATCAATCTCCAATTGGGGAGTCTGTGGCACAAGTGTCCGAGAACGACTGATAATCATCGACTTGGTATTACTAGCATTCAGCTTCATACTCCAGGCCAAGCACCATGCACTAATGAGTGATAAATCCCTATTCAGAGACTGTGCGATAGCATTACGCATGCGAGGAGCAGGTATCACTGTTATCAAAGTGAAATCATCGGCATAGTTGATCATCGTGTTTTCAAGTGAAAAGTACATGTCACTAGTATACAGAACGAACAACAGTGGGCCAAGTACACTACCCTGAGGGACACCAGACACCATCGTGACTGCTGCGGTCGAAACGACGTCAATATACACACTCTGCGTTCGCTCAGAAACAAAATCGCGAATGATTGTCAGAACCCTGCCACCCACACCAAAGGACTCCAGCTTGTATAATAGACCCCTGCGGTTAACCCTGTCAAACGCCGCACTAAAGTCCAACCGGACAAGGCGTGCCTCCGATCTACAATTCAACGCAGACTGTAAATGGTGGGACACCGACAACAGAGCGGCACAGCCACCCAAGCCAGTTCTTAACGCAAACTGACCAGCAGGCGGCAACCCCGTAACCTCAGCGAAACGACCAAACTTGCCAGCGATCAATTTCTCGAACACCTTCGAAAAAATGGGCGTCAGTGTGATGGGTCGATAGTTGACGACATAGAGCGACATTGGACCCTTGGGAATGGGAGTCATTCCCAGTACGCCAACTACGAGGAAAATTTCCTTACTGTGTCAGGCGCCGGAAGATCACTGCTGGCTTGGGGGCAAGAACGTCAGAAAGCTGCTTATAAATCAAACGAAACATGCCCACCGGGTCCACACCTCCTTACGGATCAAGGCCTTCAAGTAGCACCTTGATCGTACCAGATCTGAACGCCAAAGAGGTCAAGCGAGGTTCAGGGTGGCATCCATGAGGCAATGAGAACACATCTCTGCTCTGCTTCCGTCGAAGTGAGCCAACAAAAGCTCCGCCCTAGCCAAGGGATCAGTAATGATACCTCCACCCGGACTAACAAGGGGCGGCAACGAAGGTTCAGCACCGAACACTGAACCCTTCAGCTCACTCCACCAACGATGTGGATAGTCAATACTCAGCAAGCCTCCCTAGAACGCTGCTTCAGACGATGCTGTGCCTCTTCATACACACGCTTAGCCTCGGCCTTAGGATCAACATAGGTCTGCCACAACGTATAAGAAGTGCAGTACTTCTCGTTTGGATCCTTTCTTTTTCTTCGAAAACAAATTACGTATCTAATAGAATATATACTGGTCGACAAGCTTTGTCACAAAAGGTAACAGTGAAATCAATTTTGGCTTCACCCTCCACAAGGAAACCCACAAGCACTGATTCGTGCGGCAGATATAGGCCAACAGACCCAAAAATGGTTAGTACAGCTGCAGTCGATCTCGGTTCGTAAAGAGCTATAACGCCGTAGCAGAAGGTTCAACGACCTGCGCCCCCTCTCCCGTAGCGTGTATACCAAGTAATTTTTCTGATTCAGCGCATCCGGACCCGCAAAGAACGCTCGCCAGGGTTGGGGATCGTTCCCGGCACCTTCGGCGCGGCCGTGCAGCACGTTTGGTCTGTTGTTACCTTGGACAGCAGCAGGGATTTTTTCACCTTTATCCCTCATAAATTCCACACTGTTCAGTCGAGTCCGAAGATTGCTTACGTTTTTTAGCTGTCACGTCCTATTATGCATTTCGTTATTATACTGCACCGTTATTTCTGCACAACACACATGCACTGACTCCATTCAGTAAGCATGTCAAGCAGTGCTCTTTGACGAGAATCTCACCTAGTATCTAAAATAGCCAACGTGTTTGATTTCTGGCTCAGTTCTAGTAGCAAATCTGAATTCAGCGACGTAAGGATAGCAGCAATCAGAAGTTCACATGTCGATGACAAAAAAAACTGGAAATTTCCTGAACAGAGTGGATACTCCTGGTGAAAAGTACAGAAAAAAAAAATTTAAATAAAGTTTTCTCTTTTTTATTTTGGAGTGCGTTAGTTGGAATCAAGAGAGCGGCATATTCCAGCAAATACTGCCGATATTATGACAGTATTCTATTTTATGCAAAGAAATATATGAGACTAGTACATTTTTGGTATATATGTCATTCATGCTTTGAATACAGCTTGAATGTTTTTACAAAATGCACAATATTTTAAATAATAACAAGGAGTTCAAGACTAAATGGGTATAGTCTAAATAAAGCCATTGGCTGTTGCTGAACATATCATCTTACAAGGTACAATAGTACTTCAAAAGTGAGCTCATTGTACGAATCCAGTACTGCTCGTTAGAATTATGCTAATTATAGCGCAGTATGCTGGGGTTTATTTACCTGTAAATTTGCCCTCCAATTTATATCCTGACTGCAATGCCCAAGAACAAACTTTCTAGAAAAAAAATCTATGAATTAAATATCCGGTATATCAGATTATATTGAAATTCACTTTGAATTAAAAAAAAAATATTAAACGACAGAACGTTTTTTACAGATTGAAGTACAAATAGCGTATTTTGGGAACTAGAAGAAAAAAAAGTCATTCATTAAAGGAAATTTGTGTCCTATAGCTACGGGATTCCCTTAAAAATTCTACACCAGACCTGGGCTGGCTGTCGTCTTGATTTGGAGGTGTCAGTTGCCTGCTAACGCGCGACACGATTCAAGTGAAAGGCGAATAGAAATCGTTGCTACTTGCTCCAATGAAAAAAGTAACTGTGAAGATCAAGTGCATCGGTGCATTTGACTGCGATGCTTACTATAGCCAGTAATAAACAACATGTTCCGAATGAACCCATCCGAGTTGCACTTCACGCAGAACAAACACATTGGTTCATCTGTCAGTCATGCAGAGCTGCAAACGAGGAAAAAAAAAGACACACGTAGTCAATGCAGCAGAGAGTATAACTTGGAAAATCAAATAAATACACTTTTGTACTGGAGATATGGAATGAATAACCAGAGGAGGGCAAAAACTCTAAGTAAAAGAAAAATGTGCAAGTTGCGCTCCATATATAATGTTTGGACTTGCGCTGCAAGCCGAAATTTTGCCTTTACGCTCCGCATATTTTCTAGATCTGCAAAAGCGCAAATTGTGCCATTTTCTTCCGTTAAAACCTGATCATCGCCTGAAGATGAAACACAGCAGTTAAGTAGCATTGTGCAGTCATAATGATAGCAATGTTACAGAGGTACTGCTTGCAAAAATATATGAGTTACACAGCGCATGTGTTTACGTATAAATATTAATAACTTTATGTTCAGAACAGCCTGTTGTAACAGAACAGCCTGTTACACAGCTTTATTTCTATGAAATATGGTCGTAGGTTTTTGCTACAGCTAAGGCATACTGGCAGAAGTAATAGCTTGGAAACTAACGTCATGCTGTCAGTGTATGCATATGTTTCGTGTTTACTCAAGTAAAGTCTTCAATGAAAATCTATGTACACATTTTTGTTATCATATAGACTTTATAAGCTGTATAGCTACCACAATAACAATGCTGGGGCGGAAACGTTGGATGTGAACCTTGTTAGCATGACAATCTATACTATAATATGAGAGCTGTCTGTCTGTCTGTCTGTCCGAAGCCTACAAAAACCGTATCCAGGATGCGAACTTGGGAACGGCTTATCTAACTGTCTATCTATCTATATATCTATCTATCTATCTATATTATACTAAAAGTCTGTGAACCGGTCTTGCTTGTTTACTTGTGTCTTGTGTCTTGTGATCTTGTGTCTTGTGTCTTGTGTCTTGTGATCTTGTGTCTTGTCATCTTGTTTGACACA
>LQNS02278076.1:34070082-34088275 GCA_001587735.2 Parhyale hawaiensis | reverse complement strand
CAAAATCCGAGGCATGAAAGATTTAAACTATCACAAAAGACTGGCTCAACTTCAAATGTACTCAATTCAAAGGAGATTCGAGCGCTTTACGATCATATATATTTGGAAAATTCTAGAAGGAATTATTGTCAATGTCAATGGGTGAATCCAGGCCAGACATTCAAACCGTATTGGTCGCACTTGTGAGGTGCGCATTCCGATCAAAACTGGTAGTGATGCGATAGCTACAAAGTATTCTAATAGTTTCGTAGTCCGAGGGGCGAGATTATTCAACAAAATGCCTCGTCACATTCGAAATGTCACCGGTACAGAGACTGCGAAATTTAAACACACTGGACGCATGCTTACTGAAAGGGCCTGGTAAACCTGCTGTAAGCGGCTACGTGAACTGTGGGGATAACTCGCTGTTAGCCAGTACGCTAGTAACGGACTGCAGCATCACCTCTGCACAAGATGGGCGGCGTGCGTAACGTCGCCTGGACCTCGTCTGATGTATCATCAAAGTTGTCAAAGGTATAAGGGTTAAATCCTTAACCGCGTGATAGAGGGAACGACCATCCAAAAAGCAAGCAAGCCAGCTCGGAGCCAGGAACCAACAAGTGTGTAATATACAGTGGATTGCATTCCTGATTTTACCGCCGCACCCACGTCATACGACGTCATCACAAACAGTGAGACCCAGTTTATTAAGTTGCATCTGTATATGAATATTTTATCTCGGCATTCCTGCAGGAAAGTATCCGTCGGTTGCGTGCGCTACTACTGGCGTAGAAATAAGCCCCAAAGCTACCCAATAGAGCTTGGCTGAACTAATTCGCTCAGCCATGCAGCACTGGGCAAAAAACGAAAAGTGAAGGAGACAGAAAAAAGAAAACATTCGGGCGGAGAATCCCTTCCAGCTCCCGCTACACCAAAGCAGATGGGATCGAGTCCCGTGGGATGAGCCTCATACCACCATTCGGCGGCCCATCTCGCGGAACAGAAGGGGAAGTGTAGAGAACCTACCTTACCTAACAAACTAACCTTCTCAGCAGGAACTCTGGCCAGCTGCAACATCGCCCGCGAAGAAGGCAGTCGGGACAGCACTTAGGTCGGGAGATCCATATGTATTCTGACAGGATTAGTGACCGCCAGAATATATCTCTGAGGGCAGATTACCTTGCATAATATTTGTCATACACATACTGCCTAATCACATGAACCACGTATCTCACATACTATACGGAGTCATACGCTAATTTTTTTTATTTATTTATTATTGTTTTTGCAGTGTCTTAGCAATAATAAATCACTATACTTAAATCTACGTCTTTTTTTTAGCGGAGAGCGCCTGCATCGCTATTTTTTATTTTCCACTTTTATTGAGGTGGTTGATAAGATGACAACAGTTGTAGATTGACAATAATGCTGTCTACACAACATGATAATTGCTTAGTACACGCATAAAAAGGTCTGAAGATGACGTGCAGTCTTAGTTACTAATTCAAGTGTAAACAAGCGTAGATGAGATTGAAAAGCTTATTGATTAACTGAAGAAATAGGCCGCACATGACATGAGACGATATATCATGATGCTCACTGCAAAAAAATGCACTGCCAGAACTTGCTTTTCTATTAACGAATAATCACACACAGTTACAATGCTGTGGCACTCATGATACAGTGGGTGGGACAAAAGTACACAGAGGAACATTATCACATTAAGTATCACTGAAGAATTAAACGCAACCTCATCTAGATGAGAATAAAGGCAAGTAGGATGGTAACTGACGATAATGATGGCTAAAATTACACGGTTTGGGGGACACGAAGAGTCAAGAGAGCACATAACGCTGGTGAAAGTTCGGATGAGCGGAGCGCTGAGAATCGAGTTTTCGGTAGCGGACGTCGAGAGCGATCGATCTCCTTTGAGGATGTGAGTTCGAGAACGGACTTTAGAAATTCAAACAAAGCGGTTTGCCGGGATCGTAGCCCAGCAGTTTTACCACAAATTGCAGTTGCAGGCGTACTTTTTTTTTGGCGTTGCTTCTTTTCTGAGCAAGAGTGAATATCGTTTGAGTGGCGCTTCTTAAATTACGGGAAAGTATTGGTTGACGACTTAGTACTGATTTTCCATATTCTTTATATCTGAATCACAGTGACAGGTGTATATATATACAAAAGTGACACAAACTGCAAAAATATCCGACGCAAATAAACAAATGGTCATTATGGATGGCGCCATGCCGTCGCTAACGTAATCTAAAAGGTAAACAATAGTAGAGATTACCGAAGTAAAACGGAAGACCTGCAATCTCACCGGATTTCCGAAATGAGATTCCCCTTAAATTTAGCCCTCCTATATAAGTTGTTTTTTTTTTATCATACAAAGGATTTCCCTCAGAAAATTTATTGTACACCCCTAGTTCTGGCTCTGGGGTAGTCCGAAAATCACTGGCTATGGATTGAGAGCAGGGCCACCAATCATGTATCGGAAATATGACTGATAGTCTCGTAGTAACCATGGCAGCCTCCTTGCTCTGAAATTATTTGGCGTTCTTACGTTGTAAAGCATATTTCAAACGAAATAACCATGCGATACCGAGCTGACGGTTGATAAACAACCGAGGGCCAGTTCACAGTCATGTTCTCTCTCGGTACTCAGATTTAGTATGTCGCGTTTGTAACTTTGAAAAACTTTAACAAGCGACAAGAGAGGTAAAGAATAGGATAGGTGACACGAACTGTGTTGCAACCACGACAGCTTGTCACTGTTTTTTTTTTTACGTCAAAATTTATTGATGAATATGTGGAAGGTGGTGCCTCATGAAAAGTCTTGCTATTAATGCGGAATATTGAGTAGGGTTGGTCGTGATCTGGATTACGACATAGTATTTTGTTGAGTATTATGTGTGTGTGTGTATAATGTGGCCAGTAGACAGCAGGTTGAACATAGGGATGACGATACGGAATAGGTTAGCGAACAGAAGGGCTCTAAGCTATCGTACAGTCTAATGAAACTACCTATGACGCGGAGTGGCCCAATTTGTGATATCGATAGAAGCAGCTGTTGTTTATCGTCTCTCAATTTCTCCCTTAAAATTGAGTCAAACTGAACTCTTGGTATTTAAATCTGCAGAGATTTCAACCTTATGCCTGCTGTTTCGGGGGCTCAGAACTTGTAATTAAAAGTAAACATGCGATTCATTACCTTTGAGCAATATACTCTACTTTTTCTATTTTTGGGCCATAGTTTTCTTTTTCTTCCTAAAACCTCCTTTAATATTTTAATGAGGATGCAGAATTTTTTTGTATACGGTGATTGGAGTGTCTATAATTTTAAAATATACTTAATCAAACGAGGTAGCTACATGCAGACCATCAGCGTCACACGGCACCATAACGGCAAGCAGACAGTGTGACTTAAGTGTGTGTGGATACTTAGCTTTTCAGACTAGAGGCCCTATTACACGGGCGGGCAAAGTTCGGCAAACAGCGAGCAGAATCTCGGGGAAGCGTGCCAGCCGAATATTGAGGCGCTGCTGCACGTGACGCAGAAATTTCAAGGTCACGTAGATGGAGCAGCTCTCAGTTACATAACTTTTATATCAATAGAGTGATCTAAATCTGCAAGTTTTGATGTGCCATTGCTAGTCCTAAAACTATTTTACCAGAATTAGAAGGGCTTAAAAACAAATGAGTTAGACGTTTGGCTGATAATGACTGCTGTTTGAGAGGCAAAGTTCGAACCGTGAGGAAACCTCTGGCAGCAGCGCATGTCTCCCGGGCAGCGGCAAAATGTGGTACCCGCCGGACAATACCTGCTGTTTGCCCGGCAGTGTTCGCCTGTGTAGTAGGGCCTTTAGTTGCTTCGTTCAACTTTAGAACTAGGATACTCCGAGAGTGCATATCTCCTCCAAGCAAGGTTAAGGTAATAAAAAATATAAATTGGTTCTGAAACCATGATTTAATTTGAAGTAATATTAACATTTACTCAGATGTGCCTCTTGACGGTAATAACAGCTTCTGTAATTTTGTTGAAGATCCATTCATAACTTTTCGAGTTATGCTGGTAACAAACATTCTGACAAACGTCAGTGAAACACACAAAACGACCAACCGATCATCACCAAAATTTAATCATTCATGTACATCAACATTACTAACGAAATCCCTGTGACTTTAACAAAGATCTGTTCATAACGTTTTGAGCTATTTTGTGAACAAGCTTAAGAAAACGAACAGACAGATCTTCACAAAAATACTGTCGTTTACTTTTCGTGATATACATACCTAACAAATTATGCAGACCTCAGAGCCGTTCATAATTATCTGAATTATGGCATTAAGAAAAATGAGGCAGACAAACATGCAAACAAATGGATTAACGGATCTTCACCAAAAGTTAATCATCTGTTAATTACTCCTAACATACGTAACCATCTCTGTAAATTTCGTTGAAATCTCTGCGTAAACCTTTGAGTTATCTTGGTGACAGAGAGACAGCCAGACAGACAGACGAACAAATAAACTCGATGAAAACATAATCTCCTAGGTGGAGGTAATTAGAACACCCAAACAGTTATGAAATAATTGGAAGAAGTTAGCTGTACGTAAGCTGAGAAGTCATGCAGTAATTCGCAACACTTTGCTTCTGGTTTGCTAGTAATTTCTTAAAGCAACTAATGACAGTGGGTTAAGAGCTTCTAAAAAGGTACTAGGGGGAGGGGGGTTGTACATTAGATTGTTATAGAAAGGACATGAGTAACGGCGTGAAGTGCAGATGGCGCGCATCAATATTTATTGTTAATTAGTAAATACAAAACAAAATCAGCAGCCAGTAACACCGGCGTCACATTGCAACACGCCTCAGCTGCATCAACTTTGATGAAGATCCAAAAGAAATGTCGGACTCTGGGCTCTTTTGAACTTTCAGTAAGCTGCGCGTTCCTTGGCGGCAGTGTACGCTTTAGACTGCTTCTCTGTAGTTGGAATTGTAGTCACTGGTTAACAAGTGTACATATACGAGTGCACCACCGAATTTTGGTTTCAAACCGGATAACGCAAGTGCAATGTAACTTTATTTCAGAATATAATCATTGGATGCTCAATCTAATTTCGAATTTAATCTCTAGATCATCATCAATGCGCCATCTAATCCCGACTTCCGATCATGAGATAACGCAATGTACAACCTAATATTAGTTTTAAATTAATAGATAATATTATGCATGACTTAGGATTCAAGTTATCGGATAATGCACTGCTCATCCTAATTTAGGTTTGAAATAATCGAAAATACATTGCACAGTGTGATTTCGGCCTTTAATAATTGAGAAATCTCTTGACGACTGTCACTTAAAGAAATCAAATCATTGGATAAAGCATTGTCCAAAGTAATTTCAATCACCAGGCAATGCAATTGCGCAACGTAATTTCACATCTTAATCATTGGATACCGTATTGCACTCATAACATCTATCTATTAACTGACTTGCAGAGTTGAAACTAATAACAAATGAAGTGAATATTAAACGGCATAAAAAAATTGCACATCTGTAGGTACGATACGTTGACGTTGAAAATACAGTAGATTTCTGGCCTTCTCTTCGAAAAAAATCGCAATCATCCCATGTGACATTATGCAACGTAATTGATATTTTATATCGTTGGTTAGTGCAATGCATACTATTATTTAAATTTTACTGCTTAACTTAGTGCAGAACAGTGTGCAATTCATGTTCATTGGTGGTACGCGTATTGCGTAGCACATACAATCCATTATATAATAAAGACGCAGTTTGTTGTTTTCTTGCTCCCTTCCTTCTTTTATGGTCCGTCACATGTAAAGAATTTAGATAGGAGAAAATTCATCTACTGAATAACAAGATGAAGTGGGAGGAAATTTGACTCCTAAGTAAGGCTAATATAGTTTCCGGAATATATGCTCCAGCTATTGCATTTTCTGAAGACAGCTTCGCTTAGAAAACTAACTAAGTCCTGTTTGACATTCCTTTCATCGTGGTACGCGATGGATTTTCCATAACTGAATTTCTTCGAGGCAGCTGACGCGTCACGCTCAGCAAAATCCAAAGCATTTTCTATACTTATTGCCGCCAACTAACTGCTGGTATCCAGGACACAGCAGGAACTGCATCTTTCCGGTTAATTCTTTGATTTAACTATTACTTCTCGGCGCTATTTGGCTGTCCAGCATTTGAAAACAAATATTCGCGCTCTTATTTACAGGAGGGAAACTTTGCTCTTACCAGCGTATGATGACACAAGCTTCATTACTTTAATAAAATATATGACCGACAGGCCCGAGGCAAAATTTGCAGCCAAATCCGTACCGTGAGCAAGACCAATAAAAAACTTCGTTACGATATCACAGCCGTCATTTTTGAAGGCTTTGTGCTGTAGTCTATAACATTATGCTGCTTGCGGGTCCCGTACATCCATCCGTCTGTACGCTACGCTTTTAATAGTAGGTTGGGTGACGTACAATCTGCAAGACGCTTTGATTTTGATTAGACCTTCAGCTATTTCTGTATTTTCGATCCTCAAAAATATTTCAGTCTTTTTCGAAGTGAAGGCCAAAAATCTACTGTATTTTCAACGTCAACGTATCGTACCTACCGCGATAATTCTTTTTTTTTTTGTGCCGTATAATATTCATTTAATTTGTTATTAGTTTCAACTTTGCAAGTAGGTTAATAGATAGATGTTATGAGTACAAATACTGTAAAAAATTATCGAGAAGGGCAGTGTGGACAAAAATATCTCTTTGCTTGTGTCTCATTACGTGGTAAAATACGTAAGCAGGATTTGGCGTGCCAGCACAAACAAAGATCGCGTTGAACCACAAGTGCAATGGCAAAGGAAATAAAACATCATAAAGAGGAGAGTCTTAATATCAAGAATTGGCTTATAAAAAAATGTTGAAAATGGGCTGAGTCTGCTCTATTTTGTTGTTTCTTATCGCGTCAACTTTACGGGAAACATGATAGGTTACAGTGAAACATCCACCAAGTCACGCTATGGTGGTAAATGTGTGTATCAGCTACACGCGCGGGAAGAAACTGATAATGTGTAAGAATATGGAAGGCCATAAATTAACTATATAGCTTAAGAAACAGAACTGACAGAAAAGGATATAAATATAAAGGAAGAACAATGAAATAATGCCTCTAAATAATGGCGCTGCCATCAGGAATAATAACAGTAATGGGAAAGACCAGGAAGCAAAGAGCTCAATGAGACTAAAATAGAACTTAGCCTTGACTGCAAGTGACGTCACACCGACGAGTCGAAGTATTTGAGAGTTGAACCGCAGGCCTTCGTAGGTTGGGCTCTAAATCCTATCCAAAAATACGAGCAGTGTTATATTCCTGACGCGAAGAAATATAAGAACAGTTATTGCTCAAACTTTTTGTTCTTGACGTCAACCATTTTACCGTGTGTGTGTGTGTGTGTAGGTGTGTGTGTGTGTATGTATGTATGTATGTAAGAGTGCAGCAGCTCAAGTAGCTGGCCAGTCAGGAGCGGTTGTTTGAAGGGATTAAGGCGAAAAAATACGGTGATGTATTTAAATATGCTCGGTGAAGAGCACTGTCAACTGAATATGAAGTTTAGTAAGGCTTCACCTCAAAGAAGTTAAACCAAGGTGCCATGCCTGGCCAGAAGCCGTGAAAGTTTCCACCAGCCTCCACTACAATTTTCTATTGATATATAATTATATGTATTGTTCATTTAGTATATATTCTCCGTTTATTCATGTGCTTAAGTGTTAAAATTTGCAATATATGAAAATTTTTCTTTCAAAATTAAGTAAAGTATACATAGGCTACAGCCGTACAGTTTGTCGATGTTAACGTCATTGATGATGTCACTTTTCGATCTAGTTTCACCTGAGTCCTCCCGCTACGCTCTTTGCTTCCAGGGCAAGAGAAATGGACAATAATTATTGTCATTTTTAGAAAAAAAATTAGCATGCGGCGTCATACTGGGTCCAATTGGGGGTCGAGCACCGACCCAGATCATTGTGGACATTAGAGCAGAGGTTGAAGAGACTAGCTTCAGGTTACATCAATTGTTGTACTTGGTTATAGTAACCAGCGTATGAGAAAGTTACAACTTGTATGCATTTGGTGTCATTTCCAAGTTGTTGCGGCACAGGAATAGGAAATGAAATTATTTACATTTAAAACCCATGAATAGGAAAAACAGCCTAGAAATTTTACTTAAATTTTAAGCATATAGGTTTTAGGAACAATAACCATTAAGTATTACCTAAATTTGATGATATGAAACAGAAAAATGCATCCAACATTATTAAATTTGAAGTCGATGAATAGGAAAAACAACAATGAAACATAACTTAAATTAGATGCCCCTAAATAGGAAAAACAACGGCGAAATGTCACCTACTCGCACACCCAGCTATAGAGCTCAGCTGGTCTCTCATGCACTGATTGCTGCCGTTAAGACAAGAGAGCTTCGAATAACATCTGTAGGCTGCAATATTCTATAGACGGCTGGCGTGAAAGGCTCTCGCGATGACTGTCTTTACTGTGCACTTGAAAAGGAGTGGCTGTAGCTGTACACAACGTCGCATCGTTTCAAATTAACAGAGAGAGCTTGGCTGAAGTCCATTGCTGAGCTAACGAGCTTCTGATGCAAATAGAACACTTGCACTTGCATTGTGAACGCCTTGCTTCTCACACAATACACTTTGTTTGTACGGGATCGCTTGTGAGACCCAGCGCCCGTGCAGCAGCGCCTCTAACGGCGTCTTCTTAAACGATCTACGCGGGAGCGGCACCGCACTTTGTCCCTGAGCCGAACGAAGGTGCGCGGCCCTGCGAGTAGAACCTATACTCTTTTGGGATTATCGATAATCTGATTCAGTGCATTGTGTTAATAACGCTTATACCTGAACATGAGTGTTCACTGCATATCTTCTCGCTTGAATATCAGCTGTCATATTAGTACACGGTCGATGACAATGCTCGCGCCTTTGCCTTTTCTTAGTGCCTACTGAACACAACAAATTTTGGAATCAGTTGCAGATAGCTGCGTTGTTACGAACTAAACTAAATACAAAAAGAAGAGGATAAACACGTTTCCGGCGAGGGCCCCGCCGCTGGGTCTCTTCACATATGAATTAAAGTCACGGCGAATGAATACCATCAAAAGACATGCGTTACCCTCAACATGCACTCCAAAAATTTAAATATCATTGCATAAAAACTCGTTGCTTGAAACTGCGACCGCAGTCAGCTTTGGAGCCCAATTACAAATCAACTTCTGGTTATCAATACCTGCGCTGCAGTGCATAGTCATAATTAACATACATCGTTGCATGTGCTGATCCCGTCCATCTGCCAATGTAATGGCCATGTGCCGCCCCACGCGAGCAACAATGGAGCAGGGCCCCACATGGTAAGCCCAGCTTTGTTAAAAAGATTTTGGATGAGTGCCACGTGGGAAACCTTCTTGGTCTTACCTTGTCTATTTAGATCGCTTGAACCCATTGAGCCGCGCTTAAGTTCAGCAATTGTTTTTACCTTACACATAAATGACGCAACAATATGAAAATAACGCTTATTTTGATGGCAAATTGTATCTTAATGTCAGGGCGCTCAGATGTTTGAGTGCCACACGAGTTGAGTGAGAAGTTCATTTTGGATCGCAGTTCCATATGTGATTTGCTTTATGAACGGAATGAAAACACGCCTTTTTATGCAATTCGAGACAGCAAATGATAAACGGATTATTTACCGAGATGTTCAGAGACAACGACTCTGGAGGCTCCCTTAGCCACTCCAAACGCGTGGGTCTTCACCCTATGAAAGTTTGCTTTGTATGTGGTGAGAATGAAAGAAATTCTGTACTATGAGTTCACCCAAGTAACCAGACCATTAATTTTGAGAATGATTGCTCGCAATGGGGTGAGTCAAATGCTGTAGGTAAAAAAATATCAGAATTGACCCACAGGAAAAGTGTAGTTTTCTACCATGATCATGCAAAACCACACGTTTCTTTGGAAACTAGATAAAAATTGGTGCATTTGGGCTAAGATGCGTTACCCCACTCTCCGTATTCACCAAATATTGCTCTTTCAGATTTCCAGTTATTTCATCCTTTACAGAATAGTCTTAATGGTAAAAATAATCATTTCTTGGATGATTTAAAAAGATACCGTGATGAATTCTTTGCCTGAACTTTTAGGAAGAAAGCATTTTCATTACTAGAGCACTCTGAGAGTGCATACTTCTGCCTAGCGAGGCAACGGTAGCAAAAAATTCAAATTGGCTCCGAGACCATAATTTTCTTTACATAGACTCAAAAATTTAATCATTTGTGCCTTTTGATAATAATAACAGCTTGTGCAATTTTCTTGAAGATCCGTTCGTAACTTTTTGAGTTATGCTGCTAACAAACGTTATGACAAACATGAGTCAAACATGCAAACGAACGTACCGATCTGCACCAAAATTTAATCATTCATGTTTTTAAACATTACTAACAATCCTAATGATATTCATAAAGATCCATTCATTTTTTTTATTTATTGTGCTAACAAGAATAAAATTAAAAACAGTAACAAACGAAGGAATGAACAAATGGATCATTACTCAAATTTGATCATTTACTCTTTGTTATATGCCTAACAAGTCATGTTAAATTTATCAAATTCCATCCATAACTTTTGAGTTATGGCATTGAGAAAAATGAGGAAGACAAACAAACAAACAAGCGGACGGTCATATCTTCACCAAAAGTTAATCATCTGTTTCTCCTAACATACTTAACAATCACTGTAAATTTCATCCAAATCGGTTCATAAATTTTTGAGCTTTCTTAGTTATCTTGGTGACTGACAGACAGACAGACAGACAAACAAACAAACAAACAAACAGACAAACAAACAACCAACAAACAATCCAACAAACAGGCAGGCAGACAAACACGACAAAAACATAAACTTCTTGGCGGAGGTAATAAAGCAATGATTGAGGTGCATTGTGCAACAAAATGGTTCATATTTGGTCGATTATCTACTATATAATAATTCACGTTGTGTTTTTATTTATTTATTTATATCTTTCCTGTCACGCTCTATGGGAATAAGATAGGAGAAAATTCAGATTTCAATATGTAAAAAGAAAAGTGGGGTACCTTGCAATTTTTTTCGGCGAAAAAAAAAAGTTGGGTACCTTGCAATCTTTCTCTTCAGTATTAGATAGGGGAAAAATAGAACTAATAAGATAGGAGAAAATTCAGATTTCAAAAGGCGGAAAAAAAAAAGTTGAGTACCTTGGAATCTTTTTCTTCAGTATTAGATAGGGGAAAAATGAGGAAGCCCAAAAGACGGCGGGGGTTTCGGTGAAGTGTTAATTTTTTGCCGTCATTTATAATGACGGCACGGGCCACTAANGCTTCTGATGCAAATAGAACACTTGCACTTGCATTGTGAACGCCTTGCTTCTCACACAATACACTTTGTTTGTACGGGATCGCTTGTGAGACCCAGCGCCCGTGCAGCAGCGCCTCTAACGGCGTCTTCTTAAACGATCTACGCGGCAGCGGCACCGCACTTTGTCCCTGAGCCGTACGAAGGTGCGCGCCCCTGCGAGTAGAACCTATACGCTTTTGGGATTATCGATAATCTGATTCAGTGCATTGCGTTAATAACGCTTATACCTGAACATGAGTGTTCACTGCGTATCTTCTCGCTTGAATATCAGTTGTCATATTAGTACACGGTCGGTGATAATGGTGGCACCTTTGCCTTTTCTTAGCGCCTACTGAACACAATAAATTTTGGAAGAAGTTACAGATAGCACCGCTGTTACGAACTAAACTAAATAGAAAAAGAAGAGGATTAACACGTTTCCGGCAAGGGCCCCGCCGCTGGGTCTCTTCAAAGCTACATTATACTAAAACTCCGTGAACCGTGCTTGCTTCCTTACTTATTTATTTACTTGTGTGTGTCTTGTATGCACACAGTTTCTTTACATTTAGAAAGGAAGAAATTCAAATGATTATAGGGCACAGCCTCTCCAATACTTCCATGGATTAACTTTTTAATTCGGTTGTATCTGTGATACGCACGTGGAACCTGCCCCTCGGTTGCAAGAACGGGTACGATAAATTCAAAGTTGCTTCGAAAATACAACTGGAATACGTAACATATAAATTGAATTTGCTTACAGACTGCGTGTTGAATATTCGTTAGAGGTGCAAAGAAGCTGTTGATGGCGTCTATATAGTACGGGCAGGAATGGACGGCCGAATAGCGTGTGGTCTATGACCAGCTGAATAACACCTGCTTTTTTACGGAAGCAAAGACAATCGTGATGAAGACCCAACGGGTCACGGGCCGTCTAGTATAAATTAAAGTCAAGGCGAATGAATACCATCGCAAGACATGCGTTACCCTCAACATGCACACCGAAAAATTTAAATATCATTACATAAAACTCGTTGCTTGAAACTGCGACCGCAGTCAGCTTTGGAGCCCAGTTACAAATCAGCTTCTGGTTATCACTTCCTGCGCTGCAGTGCATAGTCATAATTAACATCCATCGTTGCAGGTGCTGATCCCGTCCATCTGCGAATGTAACGACCATGTGCCACACCACGCGAGCAACAAAGGAGTAGTGCGCCACATGGGAAACCCAGCTTTTTTAAAAAGATTTTGTATGAGTGCCACGTGGGAAACCTTCTTGGTCTCCATGCATGAGGTCACTTTCATCAGTAACCCACAAAATTTTTCTGGCCCGAGCCAACGCACCTATGACTGCTATCTACGCTTAACTCTAACCTTGTCTATTTAGATCGCCTGAAGCCATTAAACCGCGCTTAAGTTCAGCAATTATTTTTGCGTTACACATAAATGACGCAACAATTTGATAATAAAGCTTGTTTTGATGGCAAATTGTGCCTTAATGTCAGGGCCCTCCGATTTTGAGTGCCACATGACTTGAGTGAGAAGTTCCTTTTGGATCGCATTTCTATCAGTGATTTGCTTTATGAACGGAATGAAAACGCGCCTTTTATTTTATGCAATTCGTGACAGTAAACGATGAACGGATTATTTACCGAAATGTTCAGAGACAACAACCCTGGAGTAAGCGACATGAGGCTCCTATAGCCACCCCAAAAGCGTGGGTCTTCACCCTATGAAAGTTTTCCTTGTGTGTGGTGAGAATGAAAGAAATTCTGTTCTATGAGCTCTCGCAAGTAAACAAACCATTAATTCCGAGAAAGATTGCTCCCAATTAGGCGAGTCAAACGCAGTAGTTAAAACAAAGACCAGAATTGACCCACAGGAAAGGTGCTGTTTTCTACCATAATCATGCAAGACCACACGTTACTTTCGAAACTAGACAAAAAAAGCTGCATCTGGGCTGAGATGCGTTGCAGAGTAGTCTTAATGGTAAAAAATAATAATTTTTTCCATGATTTAAAAAGATGAATTCATTAAGAAAGCATTTTCATAATAAAGCAAAGATTGAGGCGCATTGTGTAACAAAATGGTTCATATTTCGTCGATTAGATTCAATTAAAATGTAATGGCTATCATTCATGGACTCTTTTCCCTTTAAAAAAGTAGCACGGACTTTCCTGACAACGTAATCATTATTTTTGCTTTCTTGATTCTCAGAGTAGAGCAGCCAATACTAATGCTATAGAATATTATCATCCTCTTACCTGTGCTACCTGTGCTGTCAGCTCCGACTTAAATCAACATTTCGATTTGGCGAACAATTTGGGTTAGCACGATTCGGGTGTGAAAGAGAAACGATTTGAAGAATTGCACATATTTAAGGCCTATGTACTCATAAATTCTGAAAGTGTTATAGAATATGGACAGGCAGATATACCTTTATACTATATATATGTATATACTGTATAAATAAACAAAGATGATATCCTAGGACTTTGCCGGTTTTCGCTTTAAAGCTTCCAAATGAGTCTTGAACGAAGTGAAATGCTCGGTTTTGGTGCATAGCTTAGCAGAAATTCAATATATATTGTTTTAAACAGCACAGAGATCCGAATCGTTTACGACAGCCTAAAAACAGTAACAGTAGCGAAAAACGAAGAATTGGTAATACAGTATTACAAAACACATGTGGTGGACTTAGTATTTTTAACTTCCATTATGTATTGTAATTAATAACCGATAAACCCCGCCGACAAAATGGTGGTGAAGAAACAATATTGACAGCTCTTCACTGTCGGTGCTTGGATCACGATTGTACTGAGAGGAACAATGTCCCAGCTCTGGCCACAGCGTGGTCTTCTACTGGACAAAAAATATGAAAAATGAACGCAGCCCTCCATAGTTTTCTCAACACTATCAGTCAGCGTTGCAAAGAGCTGCTGAAAGAACCACAAGCATGGCTTCTTTCCAGCATTATTAATTTTGCAAACACTCTACAAAGAGAGCGTGATTAATAAAAAAAACACATATATATCTCTCGCTCTATCAGGCATAAATAAGATACGGAGAAGAGTGTTTGTCCAGCAAAAGAAGGAACACTACCGTCGAAAATTACGGGAATGAATTGCGGTGGCAGCTATTCGGTGTTCATACCCGCAACCGTTAAGCCCCTTCCAGACTACCTCAGAAATCTATCCCCACTGTAGCGTTTTCGCTGATCGCTGGGAACTTTCGTCGGCAAAGTGCAGCGTTTTCGCGAGCGTCCAACTCGCTGGATATTTTCGTGCGATATCGGTGGCGAACAGAACAAGTTCCTCCTGATGCATTGTGTTCCTCTCACGCAAATCAAATAAATTAGGCGTTACATGAGGTTTTCCTGTTTCTTTATAGACATTTTAAATGCCTAAAGTTTCTCTGCGTTCTAATTCACTGCAAATTGGACGAGAAATATGAAACTTCACTGCACTAGTAACACTTGTCTCGAAAGCCGAGTTGACGGTAAACATTTTTTCGACTTTTTGTGGTTACGCAGTTGTGTTTAAGACCAAAAATTAAATGTCCGAACACTTTGCACTACGTGTGGGGAACATAAATTGTCGAGGAACCCCACCTAAAAATTTATTTACTTGACAACCTCGAACGCAATGCCGAACGGTAAAGAAAAGTGTGAAAATGTCAACCCAAGCTCAGTTGGCAGTGTGCGTTTTGCTGAAGAACGCATAAAAGTAGTATCTGCATTTAGAATCATTGCTTATTCATAGTTGTGTCGATACTAGAAATAAAATAAGTTATTAATAGTGACAAGAATTGCAGTTTCGTTGGATCAAGTTGCATCGGCAACCGAGTTAGCATTAGTGCAATCTCAATACAGTTACCACAGAAACATGATAATAGCGAACATGTTAAGTGGCGATTCTCTGACATGGACCTTGTTCTCGCTTATCAGATGTGCCTGAATGATCTTCTGGAGAGAAAACTGTCGATGAAGTTGATGTAGCCACTGAAGCGGGACAATACAAGCTCTTGTCAGATATACAAACTGCTATTGTTGAGTCTGGTCGCCGTGTTTTTGGCACTGTACCTCATAAAGAAAGAAAGAATATCCCTGGATGCAAGGATGAGGTCCGTGAGCGTCACACAGCTAGCAGGCTTGCGTATAATAACTGGAACGGAGCAGGCAGACCGCGTACAGGAGAAACGTGGCAGACAAAAGATAGGCTACATCATCTGTGTCGCGTAGCGCTCAAGCAAGTACGTAGGCGAGAAAACGAGATCAGAGCAGAAAAATTGTCCAACAAGCTCACTCAAAATAAATCCATTGCTTTCTGGAAAGAAACAAAAAATTAAAGCCGTAAGCTCACACTGTTTCGCAGTCAGTGAATGGCATCACTTCACTGGAGAAAGAAACATTGCTGAATTTTGGAGAACTCACTATAGTGGTGTCACAAACAGCTTTGATGATTATATTCATGAAGATTTCCTTAACGACATTCTTGATAATTTGGCTCTACCTAATGAACAATGCACCGTGTCTGAAGATGAGTTCGCCGAGCACTCTCAAAGCTAACGACTAACAAAGCATCAGCGGCGGACCATATCCCAGCTGAAGCATATAAATAGTCCCCCGAGGCTGGTAACGCTAACTGCAATTTTTCTCACCATGGAGGTGTTTTACTTTGGGTTTTCTCCCGGATGATCTGATGAAAGTTATATCACCAATAGTTAAAAGCAAAGCTAAATGTGTAACAGATAAGAGCAATTATCGACCCATTGCAGTGGCTACCTCTCTTTCGAAAGTAGTTGAACTAGTGCTAGAGAAACGCATGTCCCCATTCATGATGACTGCAGATAACCAATTTGACTTCAAAGCTGAACATGGAACGGAAATGGCTATATTTACACTTAAAGAGGTTATAAATCACTTCATTGACGGTGGATCTCCCACGTACCTTTGCTTTCTAGACGCTAAAGCTGCATTTGACCGTGTTCACCATTACTCGCCCTTCAAGTGTATGATCGATAGACAAATACCCCAGTACATCGTTAAAACTCTAAAGTATTGGTTCCAAACTCAGAAGTGCTTTGTGAAATTGGGAACAGCAATGTTATCAGCGTTTGGAATGACTAATGGCATAAGGCAGGGAGGGTTACTCTCCCCGCTTCTCTTTAATATCTTCATTGACAATATTCACACCCAACTGAACTCAGCCCGAGTAGTATGCCTATTAATGGTAAGGCAGTAAATGCGCTAAGCAATGCTGATGACATGGTTCTTGCTGCTCCCCATTTCTGCGGGCTCCAAAAACTACTTATAATTTGTGAACTGATGCTAGTAAACATTGTATCGAATATAATTCTGTGAAAACTGTCTGCATGTACCTACATTAAACCTAGGAAACAAAAAGCAAACATGCCGGCCGATAAAGTGACATATCTCAATGGCGTAGAGCTCAATAATGTAAACCACTTCTCTTATCTGGGCCACAAAATCACTGATGAATTTCGTGATTGTCCTGGTTATCCAGAACATAGAGAAAGAAACTCGGAAGCTACACGCCGTGGGCAACATACTAGTGAGGAAATTTGCTCGCTGCTCTGAAGAGGTCAAGTGTCAGTTGTTTCGTAGCTATTGTTACCCTATGTACTGTAACTCGCTTTGGTCGAACTTTAAGTAGAATACCATTGGGCGCCTACGTGTGGCTTATAATGACATATTTCGCCGGCTTATGATTGTACCTAGGTCGTATAGTGCTAGTGTGATATTTGCTCATAAGTATACTGACTGTTTGAAAGTCAGGACAAGGAAATGTGCTTTCAGTCTCCAAAACAGAATAGGAAAATCAGCTGATTCGCTGATAAACGTGGTTTGTAGTGGACCTGGCTACAGACTGTAATATGCATAGCCGATGGCAGCGCATACTCTTACCAAACAGTAGCCAAACAATGAGCCGAAATGCGGTGTAACGTGTACCAAGACTGTCAACCGCTTTCTGTATCTAATTTAAGTCTAGTGATAAGCTATGTTTAATATATCTATTGTACCACCCTTGTGAGTACCTAATAAAGTTGATTGATTAATAAATTGTCAAGCGTCGCTGACCGCTTCAATGTACCGTGCGAGGTGCGCCAGTGAGGACAATGCTGTGAGATTTTCACTGCGTTCTGCGAAATCACACAAGGGTTTTTCGCACTTATGAGCGGTAGTGTGGATGGGGCTTTATTCTGCCGTAAACGCTGCGCAGCACTTGTCTGTGTACTGTTCAAAAATATCAGAAGATATTCACGCCGTCAACTTCCCTTCGGCAGAGCAGTAGAATTAATTCTCTGCCGCTGAAAGAACGTACAAAGCAATAATAAACTCTGACATTAACCTTGAACATGCGACTATGAAAATACTATTAAAAATTTAAAAGCACAGACGAAGATTAACATTGAAATCATATTCTTTAAAACTTTTCGGAGACCTGCTCCATCATCAGTTCTGAAAGCACCGATAAATTTGCGACTGAAGCATCAACATGACTTTCCTAAGTATCAAAATACTATTCTGACGATCAAAATGAACACAACTTAAAAAACACCGTAGTGTGTTTATTTTTTGTATGTTGCGTTGCGGGTCACGCTAATGAAGAAATAGGTAGGTGAAAAAGAGGCCAGGTTGCAGATTTTGTAATTAGGTTGCGTTTTCATGGAGATCGATGACCAGGCTGCAGAAGATGGCGAAAGTTTGCTTCTTATTCTTTTCCCTGGATGTAC
>LQNS02278076.1:33990919-34007214 GCA_001587735.2 Parhyale hawaiensis | reverse complement strand
CTGACTTGCAGCGTATACTGTATAAATCGGTACGGAGAATAAAGCTAGAATAATCTTATATTCTAGTGCAGATTTTATATGTTAATCTTCTGTTGTATACATTACATTGTACCCATTATACAATTAGTTTTGTTACACTTGAACTCTGATTCCTATAAACCAAACTTCAGCAAAAATACAGTTGTTTCAGCCTTGGGTGTTGAACTTGGGTGCTGGGTTCGATGCCCAACCAGGCATGCAAGCTCTTTGCGACGCTAGCCGCACTGACTCAGCAGAGATGGGAAGGACAGGAAGGGCGGTTCGTTTAACCTTCCGTCGATAGCGCCATAGTGCTTGACGACCCGTGGTCGACCGCAGCCGCACTTACTCCTCTGGGGCCAGACTCGACTTTTTGAAGAGGATAAGCGAATGAAACTAACCCCCGGCAAACGAATCGCATAATCGCCCTCCGATTACAAAAAATTTGAATCGAATGGCGATAAACCAGGTGGACGTCGCTTTTTTTTCAGAAACAGTTTATAGTTTTATTCTGTTAAATTCTATTCTATTTACACTTCCATATTTTTTCAGTAATATAGTGCGTAAATTATCACGATCAGCAACTGCAATTAAATTAATTAATAAAAACATTATAGTTTAGACGATGTTACAAGTATATTGTACTTGTAACACGTGTGTGGGTTTGGAATTTCGTATGTGTCTCAAATCGGTTAATTGACGCGGTTAAGAGAGCTATATCTGGGACACAATAGTTAGTTAACCCTATCTTTTTTGCTGAGAAGATTTTTGGTATTACCGTGTGTATTTTGTTCAATATATACTCTATACGTAAGTTTTCTGATTATTATTATGGCTTAATTAAACTCTTGTTCGTTTTTTATCTTAAATGTTGTTATCACCCGCGAACGAAGTGAGAGAGAGGTGATAATGTTTTCGTTGAAGACTTAAGTACATTTATTTATATATATTTATTAACATATATATTTGTCTGTACACCCAAAAACAGGTAGAAGGACTTGAGTAATCTTCATAATTATTGCAGGGTGGGTTGACCTAGATGTGACCCATGCCAAAAAAACTAGGCCCAGCTAACTATCAGAAATGACGGTGTTGAATTCGCCTCCACCTCGGCAGATTATATTACTCCACGAGGCGTTCCATTTTTCTTCTTTTATTATTAAGGAGCTCATGCTACGTGGCTGTGCGCTAACCTTACTGGACACAGCATCCATATGATAAACTAGGATTAACTGGATATCAAAAAATGACTTCGTTGAATTAAGCCCCCACCGCAAGTGATGATCTTACGCCACGAGGCGTTCTAGTTTCTCTTTGCCTCGACTAAGAATAGCTAATCAGGGCAAGAAAGCATTACATTACCTTTTGAATCATTGAAAGTCTCTTTTAAAGACGGAATCGCTCTAGTAAATATCAAATCTTTTAAAAATAATCCAATCACATAATCGCTGCTCGGACTTAGATTTTTGGCACACAAATCAGATAATCGATTCGGCCAATTGGTAATCGTGAACCGAACTTCAGTTCTTTCGAAGTGCCTCAACCTTTGTATTTTTATTAAATTCGTTTTTTTCCATTTATTTTCAATGTTACAAGGTGCAAAAAAAGTTTTTTTTATCATATCACATGCGAGATCGTATTATGACCCCAGGCTATATGGCAAACTAGTCCATATTGTACAATTTGATAGGAGAGCTTGACTAACGACATGCAGTAAAGACAATTCACCGGTACAAGTAGTATGTACGTGACCTTCGGGTTCAGGAAGGCCAATGCACTTCCGGTGTAGTGGGGGGGGGGCAGGGGGGACGCGAACCGAAAGTGGGCGGGGTCTGGGATACCGGAAGCAGGCGGGGCCCAGAGGTCAAGGGTCACGAGCAAGCATCTAGCGGCCTTACATACTACTGGAACAGTCGCTGACTTGAACCCCGACACAAAGACCAACAATTATACAACGCCTAAGCTAGACCTTCGATACATTTTTCTTACGTGCACTCTGTGTTTCCTTCCTACTCCTACCTTTATTGACCTTGTGCCCATTGTACTCGTCGTCTTTTTCCATTTGCTGTTTTATTTTCGTGCGCTAGGTTCCTGGTACGTGTTTCCTGGCATGATGCCTGTCGCCTGCCTTCTCTAGACCGTTCAGCCTGGCAGCTGCATATCCGTCCACACCTATAGCCTTCTTCTTTTTTGGAGGAATTGTGAGAACAGTAACCCAATCTAACGTAATCAAAGCCAGGCCACTATTTAATATATCTTAAATATAATGAATTAAGTTTCACAAGGGGCCGTCAGACGGAGAAGACCTCTCTTTTTCTTTTGCAACATTACATTAATTGTGAGGCAGTAATGCATTTTTTCATAGTATGCGGTAATATGTGTCTGTTATCGCATTATACCCAAGCACAATATGCACGCTTGCAATTCGGCGAAACATTACAGTGTTGCAGCAAAATTAAGTTGTTCAATACTGCTAATATCAACGGCACAGTAGACTTCTATCGTTTACAGACTGGGTCAAAGAACTATAATGGACCGCAATGCAGTCTAGTCTGCAAAATAATAAAGACCGATGTGTATTTATCTATTTGTCTGTTTATTTATTTTCTCGTTTATTTATTTCCTAATTTTTCTGTTCATTTTCTCTCCAGCTTTATGAAAACAGATAGGCGAAAATTATGCCAGAATGGAGCCTGTGGTAATCCTGTCAAGCTTCATTGAAAACTAACAGGTAGAAAATAGACCAGGTTGCGGATGATGGTAACCGTAATTTAATCCGCGAAAACTGAAATTCATACAATGAAAATGTCTAAAGTTTCTCTTAGCACTGCCATAGAGTCTGATTTGTATTACCTTGTCCACACATCGAATCTACATAGATTTGCTTTCAGTTCACGACGCATAAATCCGTAGGTGATCAACGATCCAAGTACAGGCGAAACGATAAATTTTCACGGGCCGTAGACACAAGTTTTTCCAGCCTGATGTCTTCCTTGGACGGAGCAGTTTTCGCTTCAACACAAAAACTTTGATATACTGAAGACGTATCATGGAGTATGTAGAATACGCAGCGAGGAGTTTAATTAATTCAATAATGCTCTGCTGCTTGCTAGTATGTATTAGCTCATATTTTTCGCATGACAGCTAAGATATGGAACGAGTGCGCTGCTCACATAAATTGAGAGAGAAAGCACGTATCTCTTAAGCCCCGTTCAGATTGCCGTTCATAAGTGCGAAAAACGCTCCAGCGATTTTGCAGAACGCAGCGAAAATCTCGCAGCAGCGTCCACACTGTAGTACGGTCAAGTGTAGCGACGCTTGACTATTGAGCGCAGATGTTCAGCAAAACTTTGCTACTCACGCTCCATGGTCCAAAAAGAAGCAGTTATTGTCCCCGTTAATAACTTAATTTACTTGAAGTATCGACAAGACTATGAATAAGCAGTGATTCTAATGCAGATACTACTTCTATGTGTTCTTCAGCAAAACGCATACTGCCAACTGAGCTTGGGTTGACATTTTCACACTTTTCTTTACCACGCGGTATCGTTTTCGAGGTTGTCAAGTAAATAAATTTTTGGGTGGGGTTCCTCGACAATTTATGTTCCCTATGCGCAACGCAAAATGTTCGGGCATTTTATTTTGTCTCTTAAACACAACTGTGTAACCACAAAACGTGGATAAGATGTTTACCGTCAACTCAGTTTTCGTCACAAGTGTCACTACTACATTGAAGTTTCATATATACCGTCAAATTTGCAGTGAATTAGAACTCTGAGAAGCATAAGACTTTTAAAATGTCTATGAAGAAACAATAAAACCTCATGTAACGCCTAGTTTATTTGTATTGCGTGAGAGGAACAAAATACTTCTGGGTGAGCCTGCTTTGTTCGCAGCCTAAATCGCGCGAAAATATCCAGCAAGTTGAACGGACGGTCGCGAAGACGCTCAAAGTTGCGATCTGACGACGAAAATTCGCTGCGGTCAGCGAAAGCGCCATAGTGTGGGCAGATTTTAGCGGTAGTCTGGACGGGGCCTTATGACAATTTGAGCAGGCCGTTGAAGCATATCCTTCACAACAATATAAGGAACAAAAGTATTATCAATAGAAGAAGGGTCATCACAAATTTTTTACTCTTATTTTTGACAGCGCGAGCTCTCGAAAGGGAAAATGTAATAATGCATTTCTTGTGCCTGTGCAGGTTTATCCGAAACTATAAGTGACAACTTAAAAGCAGCAAATGTTTCGTCAACCTAAAACTATGGTCCGCTACCGAGACTCCAATTACTGCACGGTGTAACGACACACAGATATACCGAGGGCGACAGTCTACAACCTGTCTAGATTAATAAGTTGGCACATTAGTATGGTAAGCTATGTAGCAATTACGAATCCCACAACCGGCGAAGTTGCGCCACACAATAGCTAAAAGTTGACATAGAAACGCAGCTGCAAACGAAGATGGTTCCAATCCCACAACGTTGAATAATCTTGAACTACACAAAGCTGTAGTTTGAAGGCATAAGCGATGCATCCTCAGTAATTAACTCATCGTAGTTCAGTAGATCAAAATTTTTCTCTTGTAGTAGCAAACGTTTCATAAGGCAGTTATTCTTTAGAAGCGTCATTATGCCTCTGGTGATGGTAAAAGCTCTTCGAGATGCAGCATCGTGATGCTGCACTTCATACGGGTGTGCCATGCTGGCTGATGTAGTAGCTAGGGAATCGTCACGCTGCCAGTGTATGCATACGTTTCTGTTTACTACAGTAAAAACTCCACTGAAAAGCTATGTACGAATACGCATTTGTGTTACTAATAACTTTAAAGAAGGAGAACGACCATGCATGTGAAGCTCGTTAATTTGACAACGGTCTTTCAGAACAGCAGACAAAATCCAGACTATAAATATAATGAAATAGAATTGTGTCGACGTACAGTCTGTCTGTGATTTGTTTCCAAATCATGTATTCTTTCGCAGAGCTATTTTGTGAGCTGCATAATATTCCACTTGAGTGTAACATATTTTGCCGTTTCAATTATATATATCGAGCTCCCATAACTGGTAAGAAAGTGTATGCTGGGTTAGACTAGGGCCTAAGACTAATTGAAATTTCGTATTGATAACTAGGTACAGTTATATGCATGAGCATTGCCACCGAAGGATAATTAGTAAGATACACGATTTTACCTTGACTCACTTTTTAGGTAATAGATTTACAATTGTTGACTGTGTATACCTAGTACTGTAAGTCTAATACAACAATTAGAATTTGCTGTTCAATTCTGGTCGCCACATCTGTGCCAAGATATCGATAACATGGAAAGAGTCCAACGCAGAGCAACGAAATTGACACTTCAGCTGCGAAACAAGGCGTATGAATGTCACCTAAAGGAACTGGGTCTGATCTCTCTCGAGCAAAGACGACTCAGGGGGCAACTAATAGAAACATTCAAGTATTTGAATGGCTTTTACGACGTACTTACAATGGGACCCTTTGAAAGAGAGCTCAATGATCGCTTGCGAAACAACGGTCAAAAACAAAAACATAAAGCTCGAAGAACGACCTTAATTCAGCAGTTCTTTCCGTATTTCATAGTCAGCATTTGGAATAGACTCCTTTCCGACGTTGTTAGTGCGGAATCAGTCAACGTGTTTAAAAATCGTCTTGACATACATTGGGAGAGACATCCCCCACAGCTAAGGATTCCTTCTCCAGGAGTCGCACACTCTTAACGGCCAGAGCCTCCGAGACTTCCTTAATCCGTCTTCTTCTCCCTTCCGCTCCAGCTACACTGTCTAATATCTTTAACTCCGCATATAAGCGGCTATTGATCGTGATTGCGTGCTTTCCATTCATGATCGTCTCCTTTGCTGAGATTCTTCTCCCTCCTCTTTTTTATTCTCTTTTTTCCAGTCTTTTATATTCTACTAACATAATGGCAATAGCTCATAGAGGACCGGGGCGTAAGTTTCGGTGTCTCTTTGAGAATGGGCCTGTTGGTTCGTCTACTGCCGCATATCTAATTTAATTCAAATAAAAAGTTTCAATACTGTCAATATTCAATCGTTTAGCGAGATTAATATTAACGACATTAACAGAATTTAACGTTCGGGCCACCACAGACAGGCAGTGCAACCCAAGTGAAACATGCAACACCGAGAAGCCCGAACAGCTGCTGAGAAAAATCATACTGAAAGCCATTAATAGCTGACTTTAAACACCTGCCGCCCAATACGAGTGCAAGCTGATCACGGCAATGAATTCCAGGCGGAAACGCAAAAGGGGAGAAAACACCAACTGAACTGACCAGCCTAGCATCTAACAATTTCCAATGTGAAGGAGTGCTCATAAGCCACATCATGTGTATTTCTATCAAATACAACCAATATCCTTCAGTGTTGAACATTTCATAAAAAAAGTCGGCTACCCTACGCCGATGGGACAGATTCACCAGATCAATTTCAGCACACATCCTGCTTACTGAGCTAACAAGTCGGTCCAGCAGATGCAAGTAACTGTCAGCGGCCGAAGCGCAGACTAGTGAGCAATACTACAACACAGGCAACAAGACTGTATAAAAGCATCTACGGACTTCATCTTGGTCACCAAACACAGAATTTACCTCACCCAGGAGCCCAATCTTACGCGAATCCCGTGTCACGAGACGCCTAATATGCGCCTCAAACGTAAGCTTCTCAGCAAAGTAAACAACACCAAGAATCGTGAGCGAGCTAGACCCCTAAAGTAAAGTGTTCTCTATCTCAGAAATGGATGTTGGGGTAAAAGTATCCGAGACCGACTGACAATCATAGTTTTAGTCTTAGCGGTATTCGCTTCATACTCAAGCCGGAACACCGTGCCCTAATGCACGACAGGCGCGCGCGCCCTATTTTGAGAGCGGGCGATGACATTGCACAAGCTGGGGTTGTTAGCGCTGCTATCAATGTGCAATCGTTAGGACAGTTGATAATCATGTTCGCCCGCAAAGAGAGCATGTCACTAGTTTACAGAACAAACAGCAGTGGGCCAAGTACGATATTCTAAGGCACACTAGACCCCATCGAATATCCGTCAACAAACAATATTTGTGTTCGCTCGAAAAAAAAAAAACACGAAAGAATGAGAGAACCTTACCACAAGTTTCAAACGGCTCGAACATGTACAGTAGACCCCTGTGGTTAACCTTGTCCTACAAGGAGTAATAATAACGGCAGGAACAGACACCACCTAATCGAAAAATCGTGACGTCACAGCCCGAGCGACGCTCCCCCTGTGACATCACAGACTACGATGAGCGCTCTAATTTAGAAGTAACAGCAGAACCCTCTACCCAGTATGGCTGAAATGTAACCTTATATTAACGTTGAAAATGCAACGCAGGTAACATTGTATTGACAGAAATCAAAAGTTACAATTAGCTAGCCGTTTTTACAGGCATTTCCATGAAATAACGTGAAATACAAAGTCCCCAAGAGCGAGACAAAAAAGAATTTGAGAAGTAAAATTGCTGATAATATGTGTTTATCAGTTTATAATCCAGTCGACGGAAAGCTTTGTAGCGTCATTGTCAACGCAACTTTGTGTACGCCACAAAAAGTTACTAAAAATGTTTACGGTCGAATCAGTTTCCTGTGCAAGTGTCACTAGGCAAGTTACCGATAACTCTTCAGCTTTGGTGTGAACTAAAACTCAGAAAACCAGGCACTTTTCTGCCAATTGCCAATGCCAGGGTACAGTAACAGATTCTGGAAAGTGGATGAGCTAACACGATGAGTTGAATGTGTTGGACTCGCCTGTAAAGAACATGTTTGCTACTTATCTCTCAAGTCAAGTTATTAAACCAGCGGTTTGCTTCAGCAATACGTCAGGCATATCTGCATTACCTATATGATGAAAAATATCTATTAATGATGGGACTAAATAAGTACAATACCAACAATAGAGACTTGTATTGAGCTCTAACCAGAACGTCTAGGTTGAGCAGAATAGACGGTAATATCAATGATAAAAGCATATACATCAAGCGAACTTCCCGACGCTTGATCCGCTATGACGCCCATGCACCGCGATCGTTGTTTTCTTCGTATGCTTGTCTGTTCAGAAGACGGTTCCTCCCGTTATTATTACTCCTTGCTGTCGAACTCAGCTCTAAAGTCCATTTCTAAAAACGTGCTTTAAAATGAAGATCCAGCTCTGACTGTAAAGGGTGTGGCAAAGAAAACAGAACTACCCAAACTAGCTCTGCACGCAGGCTGACAGGCAGTCAGTAAAATGACCCAACTTAGATCCCACAAGTTTTTCAACCACTTTCGACAAAATGGTCATTAGCGTAATTGGTGGCATTTGGCGACACTGGACATTTGGGAATCGGCGTAATGTTCCCAGTACGCCAACTATGAGGAAAATTTCCAACCAAAGCACGCTCCTGAATATTACTCTGAAATGGAAATGCCAACAGGGTCCACACCACCATCTGGAGCAAGGTCCTCAAGAAGCACTCTGATAGCGCTAGACCGGAATGCCAAGGAGGTTAAACGGGGTTGGGGTGATGTCCATGAGGCAATAGTAGAGTATTGACCATCCACATCGTTGGTGGAGTGAGCTAAAGGGTTCAGTGTTCGGTGCTGAACATTCGTTGCCGCCCCTTGTAGGTCATGGTGGGGGCATTATTACTGATCCCTTGGCAAGGGCGGAGCTTCTGTCGGCTCACTTTGACGGGAAGCAGAGTAGAGATTTTATTGTCCTGCCTCATGGATGCCACCCTGAACCTCGCTTGACCTCTTTGGCGTTCAGATCTGCTACAGTCAAGGTGCTGCTTGAGGGCTTAGATCCGTATGGAGGTGTCGATCCGCTGGGCATGTTTCCTTTGTTTTATAAGCAGCTGGCAGATGCTCTTGCCCCAAGCTTGCAGTGATCTTCCGGCGCCTAATGCGGTTAGAAAATTTTCCTCATTGTGGGTGTACTGGGGATATTACTCCTGTTCCCAAGGGTTCGGCGTCGCCCAATGTTGCCAACTATCGACCCATCACATTGATGCCCATCTTGTCGAAAGTGTTCGAGAATTTGATCACTGGTAAGCTTTTTCGTTTTGCTGAGGTTACGGGGTTTCAGTTTGCGTACAGAATTTGCTTAAGTTGTTGTGACGCTCTGTTGTCGGTGTCACACTATTTACAGTCTGCGCTGGATTGTAGGTCGGAGGCACGTCTCGTCCAGTTGGACTTTAGCGCGGCGTTTGACAGGGTTAACCACAGGGGTCTATTATACAAGCTGGAGTCCTTTGGTGTGGGTGGTAGAGTTTTGTCAATCATAAACGATTTTGTTTCTGAGCAAACGCAGAGTGGGTCTGTTGATGGGGTTTTGAGCGTCTCAGCCTAGGGCGTGTCTGGCGTCCCTCAGGGTAGAGTGCTTGGCCCGCTGTTGCTCGCTTTCTATACTAGTGACATGTTCTCTTCGCTTGAAAACACGATGATCAACTATGTCGTCGATTCCACTTTGATCGCAGTGATATCTGCTCCTCGCCTGAGTGATGCTGTCGCTCAGTCTCTGAATACGGATTTGTCACACATTAGTGCATGGTGCTCGGCCTGGAGTATAAAGCTGAATGCCAGTACGACCAAGTCGATGATTATCAGTCGGTCTCGGACACTTGTACCGCAGCATCCCCAACTGGTGATTGATGACACTTTGCTTCAGGAGTCTAGCTCCTTGGAGATTCTTGGTGTTGTCTTTGATGAGAAGCTTACTTTTGAGCCGCATATTAGGAGGTTGGTGCCACGTGCTTCCATTAAGATTGGGCTCCTGCGTAAGGTGAATTCTGTGTTTGGTGACAGGGAGGTTATCCGTAGACGCTTTTATGCAGATGTTTTTATGCGTTTTTGCTGCCTGTGTTACAGTATTATTGCTCAGCGGTCTAGGCTTCAGCTGCTGACACTCACTTCCGTCTGTTGGACCGACTTGTTAGTTCAGCCAGCAGGCTGTACGCTGATAATGATCTAGTGAACCTGTCCCACAGGAGAAGAGTAGCAGAGCTATGTATATTTTATAAGGTGTACAAGAATGAGAGGCATTGGTTGTATTCTGCTCTCCCTGCCCTCAAGGTTTTTGGGAGAGAGACTCGTGCTGCGTGTAAAGCGCACTGTTTCACTTTGGAGACTGTCAAATGTCGAACTAATCAATTCTGTCGGTGCTGTGTGCTCTGGTCGGCTAAGGTTTGGAATTTGTTTCCGGCATCGGCTTTTCGTCGTATTGGCCTGCAGGCGTTCAAGTCAGCTGGTAATGTTTTTTGCTGGATTCCTTTAGCAGCGTTTTGGGCTTCCCGGTGTTGCAAGATGCTTCATTTGGGTTGTATTACCTGTCCTTGGGAGCTCTAGCGTGAAGTTTTAATAATAATTACAATGATAATAATCATGAATTGAAATCTAATGACGACCGATTGAATTGGGTTTCCATATTGATTTTTTACAGCATTATATAATCAATTACAAAGATTTCTCCGACTTCCTAAAAGTCATTGAACATTCAAGAGTCCATTTCCTCAAAACTATACGGAAATAAAATTTTTGTCAGTATTTGTACATTGAAATTCGCCACATCGTTTCGGCTAGTCACTTCATTCATCTTCATGTTTCTAAGAGTATAAAATTGGTCATCTGCAACAATTATAAAGAAAACAATAAATACACTTGATCTATTGGTGTAATTGTGAAGCACTGTAGAATTTATAAAATATAATTGTTGCCAGGTAGAAAACAGGTACTTGAATGAAATTTGAACTAGATTCATACGTACGGTATGTGTTTTCACAGTCTTCAGTTCATTAGGGGATTTTTCTTTCATATGCGTGCTAAAATTTTTGGTTTAAAGCTTTAATGTATAAAGCGAATGATATACGGTAGGTGAAAAACCTATCACGAATAGAAAAAATATCATAAAATCATCATCTTATGCATTCAGCGACCAGGAAACATAAGGAATAGTGTTATAGGCAAAAAAAAAAAACGTTTAAGGGATTGATGGGGGCTTGAAATGTGTTACGGACATCGTAATTTTGATGATTAATAACTATAACTTGGGGAAAAGAAATACACTGGGATCATGCTCTTCATTCCACTCGCACTACTTCTCCAATTTTAGGCATGTACAGTACAAGTATCTGAAAAAGCTGAAGCCAGTTAATTTTTTACTCCTCGACACATGCGTGTTGTGTTTTTTTTTTCGGTTTACGGCACCTGGACAATTGGACAAGATCGAGAAGTACGCGCTGACTCACGGCTTCGAATAGATAGTAAACTCTCTCAGAGCTCTAATTTTCACTCGTAAACTTGCAGTCTTATCAAATTTTAAAAAGGTTTACTACGGACGAGCACACAGATAGAGATCGCAAGGCACACTCTGACTCACAACTTCCAATAGAAATAAAAATCTGGCCTTCACTGCGGCACTGGACCTCTGCTCTCTCAGGGTGGTCCATGTACTACATCTCAAATTGTTTTATGCGCACGAGAAAAGCAGAAGAATTAATGAAGGGACTGGTTAAGGACAACCTATCTATACCTTCAAAATTTGAGGCTTATAATTGACATTAATACCTTTTTCAATCTACGTTAATAGTTTTTTTCAATCTGCATGTTCTTTGCTGCAATTCTAAGATGGAAGGTACAGGCACTTCGATAAATCAAGTTCACTTTAAAGTATCAGAGGTGATGGGTACTGCTAGTCTTATATCACTACATGCGAGCGGCGTTTTTGTCTGTTTAGCATTCTATTTTTTGCGCAATGCAAATACACTGACACAGTCACTTAATTCTAAATTTATTCACTGAAGAAACTCGCATACAAGCAGCTGCGTGAAATCAGTGCAAGACGTGAATGCTGTGAATATTGATGCTTTAGTACGTCTTCCGATGACAAGTGGATAACAACATGGCGTGTAACTATGAGCTGAAAACACAATTTGAACTTTTTTTTTAGATTAGATTAGATTAGATTAGATAGGCGGCAGTAGACGAACCAAAAGGCCCATTCCCAAAAAGACACCGGGACTTACACCCCGGTCCTCTATGAGCTATTGCCATTATGTTAGTANGAATTTGTTGCCTGCATCGGCTTTTGGTCGTGTTGGCCTGCAGGCTTTTAAGTCGGCAGTTAATGGTTTTTTGCTGGATTTCCTTTAGCAGCGTTTTGGGCTTCCCGGTGTTGCAAGATGCTTCATTTGGGTTGTATTACCTGTCCGTGGGAGCTCAAACGTGAAGTTTTAATAATAATAATAATAGTAACACACTTCTGCTCTACTTTTCATCACAGTGAGCTGAGAGGAGCTCGGCCTTGGCCAGGGAATCAGCAATGATACCTCCACCTGGGTCAGCAAGAGGCGGTAACAGGAGTACAGCACCGAAGACTGAACCCTTCAGCTCACTCCACTAACGTTATGGATGGTCAATACTCAACAGAGACTCCCGGTATGTAACGCTGCCTTTGAAGACACTGAGCTCTCTCATACACCTTATAAATTTAGCTTCTTTTTTTTTTTCAGCGTGCAGACTTAGCTTGAGATTTCAATTTACCGCCCTGGAAATTTGCGCTTGCGCTCCACCTTATTCGATGATATTGCGCTTTGTTTGCAGAGCGAACTCAGTGAAAAAACTTAGGGTTCTGCACTCCATGCTCTAAGGTTATCATCGCTACCGGTAGACTACCTTAAAGCAGGTAAGCTCTAAGAAAAAATTGGTACATGACCATCTCTGATGAATAGACTAATTAAACTTTTTATAAATGCATGGGGTACTACATAATCTAATATGCTTGGGAATGACATCCCGTTTAAATTTCGATATAATGGTTATCAGTACAGTATCATTAGTAACTAGTGGGCCCGTGCGTGAAAAAATTCACGCAATATTAAAAATTGATATGTATACCTAACTCCTATGTATAGGCCGGTGTGGAATCGTCTCTTCTCTTACTTGCTGCTTTATTTTCTTCATTGATCCTTCATCGTGCTCTAATCTTTAATAAGGTGTTCTATACTGACAGCCAAAATTAAAATCTTGAGTAAAACACTGCAATAAACTAATATCAAACGGCAGCTTATATACAATGTTAGCGCTCCGTAGCAATGATACCGTTGATACCTCCTTTCCAAATCAATATTTACTTCAACTGAAGTGCTGGAATTTTGGCCTATGAAGAGAAAACTGCTCCATCAAAACTCAAATAGCTATCTGCGTCATTGAGGTGCTGAAAGTTTGGCTTATGATGAAAAAACTGCTTCGTCAGAGAAAGACAGTATGCTAGAAGAAATAATTGTCTAGGGCCCGTGAAAAATCATCGCATCGTGAGCGCACCGTTGATCATCTGCCGAATTTATACGTCGTGACTTAAAAGAAAAAAAAAAGTTATAGAATTGGACTTCAGAAGCTGCATATATATTATTCCAATTTCAAGAAGTGTTTCAAGAAAAAAAAACATTCAGATAAAGGGTTTCGCCATCTTCTGTAACCTTGTCATCGATCTCTACGAAAACGTAACTCAATTACAAAATCTACAACTTAGCCTATATTTCGCCTATCTGTTTCCTTAAGAGCGGGCACGAAATAAATAAATGCACGAAGCGTTTTATTATATGAGGATTCTATTTCGTGTAGGCAAGGTGAACTACTCAATCTTTATTCCAGTTGCAACTGATTAGTCCATCAATGACTAATTTGAAAGTACTTGTTTTGGCAGTATTAGAATATATTTCTTTAATTTGCTTCTGGAGATATTAGCAGTGGCTACGAATTAAGCCAGCTTCTCTTGATGAGCATTGGACACAGTATTATTGAAGCATTACCGGCAGTAAAAAGTAAATTATCATAAGAAACGAACGGAAAATTCTGTAAAATATATGAGTACTGTGTTAATTGAGGGAAACACTGTCATTAATATTTTGTGCATTTTTATAATGCGGTCTTATTTATATAAGTATTTACAGATATTGACATATTCCATTTAAATTTGTCACGGTGTTGACTCACAGACAGACCTTCTGTCCGATTCATGCCTAGTTTTGCTAGAGGCCAATAATTTGATTTTATAATGGTTGTTGATGCCAAAGTCAAATGGTACAATCCAAGGAAAAAAGAACTGATTAATGTTGTATATAAGACCTACGTACCTGAAAACACTTACCCATTTGAACAAGTGGTGTGATGATTTCCAAATTTTTCATGAAAACCTCAAAATTTGATAAATTAAAATATATGATGAAAATATTACCGTAAAGATATCTTAAATAAACAAGTTATCATTAAGAGTGTACATTATGGAAGTTTGTTCTTAAAATTTTTTATACTCATCTGATTTTAGAGCAGTACTCAGTTTCATAATTGCCAGAGGCCGCTATTTGGCAAAAACCATTGTACTGAAGAAAAGAAGGTCATTTTAAAATTTGTGTCATATTTAAATGCATTGTATTTGCGATTACTGTTGCTTTATTTCACTATGTTAATAATAATAGAGTATTGACAGCGTATTGTAGGCACTAAGAATGACGTGGGTATGTTGTAAGAGACCATGAGGCGCCCACAGATACATGTCTACTAAACGGATGACCTTGAAACCATGCAATGGCATTTATTGTGATAATAAGAAAAGGAGTCGGTGCAATCTATATTATAATTCTGCTTGTCCCTCCGTTAGTTATTATCTAATTAATACGGCTATGACATTTTCATCATTATGAGCATAGACCACACTATATATTAACTGGACACTGAAATCGGGCCTGTCGTAACGGGGCCTGGAGGCCGATTTACGTAAGTGTTAATAAACTGAGTTCTAATAATCACAGAGACCTCAAACAAAGATTAATTTCTTCTCCGTACCATAAGGATTGCGTTGCAGAACAGGGATTCTAAAGTTACACATATCTTCAGTAGAGGATACGTATCATTTCTTCCCACACAAAGAAAAATAGAAAATTTAACATAAATTCTAGGAATATTAAATTTTATAGAAAAAATTAGCTCATATATACTTCAAGTAATGTACTTCAATATCACATTCCACTGAGTTTTTTCCAATGACGGATTTGAGCAATAACCTCAGAAATTGATGTGTGTAGACTGTAGAGCTTGCGGTAGAGTTCATCCCAATAGTCACAACAAAAAGGAGGTTAACAAAAGCCCGTAAGTTTGAAAAATGAATTAAAACCCTCGTAATACTACATTGGTAGCAATGAACTAAAAATACACATTGAAATATAAGAAAAAAGCTACGAAGACAGCCGGTAAATGATTTTAAGATATAACAATTTAGGGCAGAGCAACCCTTCGTTAGTGGAACCATCTAAAGCTGCACATCGTGTGTGTCAATATCATTTCACATAACTGCCTATGTATATTACACCATTTCGTGGTTACCTACGTTATATCACTTCATGGTTTCCTATCTTGCATCACTTTTGGTTGTCTGAGTTAAATCACTTCATGGGTGCTTAGTGCTTACGTTGTATCATTTCATGGGTGCCTACGTTACATCACTTCATGATTGCCAACATTTTATCATTGAATGGATTATTATGACTCAACTCTTTCTGCCTCTTATTTGGTGGAGAAACAATAAAATTCATCTCCGTCATTTGGAATAGCCAGCTAATTATAGTTTTTGGCATTGGTCACATCTAGGTCAACCCACCAGACGCCCTGCAAAAAAAAAAAAAAAATCATTAGCGTTGCTAAACTCCTTCTACATTTTAGGTTGACAGACAAATGTACAAATATATATCTATATATACAACTATCTGTATATATACTTAAATCTTCAATAAAAACATTATCACCGCTCATCGCTTTGCTCGCGGGTGATAAACAAATAGATCATCCCAAATATTTGATCATTTACTCTTCTTGATATAACGGTAGGTACCTAACAACTCATGGAAATTTCATAAAAATAACTACAGCAGTCGAGTGCAGTCGAACATCTGACTGCAGTCTACAGCAGTCGAGCGGATGCTGTTGCCAGATGCACCACTTCCAGTTCTACCGTCGGCAACAATTTTGTCTCTTAGTGCGTATACCAAATAATTTTGTTTGACAACTCCATTAGCTGTTTACTTTGCGTTCCATTACATATCGAGCATACCACGAATTTTAGGAGCTTCTCTTCCACAAGCACTCGATTATTTCACCTATTCCTAAAGCTGGAAATAGCATGGATCCAGCGAACTATAGACCTGTCTCCCTAACTAGCCACGTAGTGAAGACGTTTGAAAGGGTCTTTAGGAAACACC
>LQNS02278076.1:33954258-33972750 GCA_001587735.2 Parhyale hawaiensis | reverse complement strand
CATCGTACCATAGTAACATCGTACCATAGTAACATCGTACCATAGTAACATCGTACCATAGTAACATCGTACCATAGTAACATCGTACCATAATTACATCGTACCATAGTAACATCGTACCATAGTAACATCGTACCATAATTACATCGTACCATAGTAACATCGTGCCATAGTAACATCGTACCATAGTAACATCGTGCCATAGTAACATCGTACCATTATCTCCAATGCCGACTTCTGCCAACAAGTGATACGAGAATATAAGTAAGTTAGCGGGAATTTAGTAACTTTAGAAATATTAAGTTTAATATATAAGGTTTATGTAATACAGTCATAGTATGTAATAAAATTTAGGAGAATTTACCTACTTCTAGTGAACGTTCAATTTCCTGGCTAAGCCCCAAGTCTGCCTGTAAGTCAGCCATCGCGCAGCACACAATGGTATTCCTACGAACGATTCCCAGCGAAACTGACTATGCAAGGTTAAGTAATTGGTTCGGCCCCTGCCGAGAGCTCTCTTACTTTGGCTGATTTGAATTACATTTATGGTTTAGAAAGCGTCTTGATTATGCGTTCAACAAGATTATTCGCTTTGAAGGAATTTCTACCGCTATCATGTGAATAGATTAATACATGGAATTTTCATAAAGCTGATCAAATAGGAATTTGTATTAAGCTAGTCAAATGTTCAAAGTTTCATTATTAAATGTATTTTTATAATCTACTAATGTATTACAACTTAGTAAGTAACTAGAACGCCTACGTGGCCTGAGACCATCACTCGCGGTGGGGGCAAATTCAACGAAGTTAACGAGACTAGGGCACAGCCCCATTCCTTCCCAGAGATTAGCTCTTCAATAATAACATATAGTCCAGGCTCTAAAGGGGTGTCTACATTTCTGTTTCATGATTGTACCATGTATTTTCCTATTCCATATAAGGACATTACAATAAAATTGGGTACAACTTTTGCAACTCGTACATTTTTAAGGGGGGAATGGGGTCTCAAAATTATCAAATATGGTTTGATTATTCTAAAACTTGCTCAGAATATGTATTTTTAAAAAAGAAACACATTTTCATCACAGTTTTTTCGATTTAGGCCTTAGTTTTTGAGATAATGGCGTTTCATAAATGCCCACCTGTAATAAAAGAAGCCTTTCTCAAGCTTGAAAACTTGAAGTGAGAAAAATAAAAGCAGCATGTCATCTACGTTTCAATGAAACACGTTTGATATATATATATTGTATGTTTCAAACGAATAGAACTCAATGAGTTTTCATGCTAGAATAAAAACAATGGCAGTTTTGGAATCCTTGAAACATTTTTAGCAAAACTATAGAGCTGGATTCTCTATTTTTGGTAGAAATAGTGTAGTGGTAGATAGTGTGGATTCAAAGAGTGTTCATATTTTTTCCGTATCTTAGCAACTCGTATTTTGTTTCAGTAAAAGTCATATGATTTTTTACTGTCCCTTGGCTGAAATTTTCCCAATCTCGCTGGATAGACAGCACGTCCTCCACAGATTGCAGAGCAGCTAATATTCATGTATCGTCAGGAAATGACGAAGGGCCTGCATAGTTGCATCCGTACCCCATGTCAATGATCATGATAAGAAAAAGGATAGGCCCAAGTACGGTGCCTTGCGGTACTCCACTCAGTACCGGCTGTCTTAAAGACACTATGTTGTTGATGATTTGATGGGAAGGCTTTAAGCCACTGAAGACAGTTTTCCCTGCTACCCATACGAGAAAGTTTTAAGATAAGGAGTCCGTGCTTAACCTTATCAAAGGTCTTCGCAAAATTCTAGGTATATTACATTTACATTTTTCCCTTGACACGATAATTCTCAGATGGAATCTTAAGATTCCAGCAGTTGTGAAATAGTGGAACATTTACATCGGAAGCCATGTTGTTTCGTTGTTAGTAGAGTAGGTCATTACTCTCTAGATGTGCTCTAGGTGTTTACGGAACACCCGTTCAACGTTCTTGCTACCTGGATAGTGAATGAGAGACATGTCTATACAGTAGCTAGCTGGATTCGTACTATTTCCAGTGCTGGGATTGGGGTGATGATTGTATGTTTGTAAGTGCTTTGTGTAACCCCATTGTCCAATGACTTACGCCTCATAAGGTAAGGTGGTTAAGAAATGCTTAGCTTGCACATTTTGAGGATTTTTGCATTAACATTATCTGGTCCTACAGAACTGTTTCCGTTTTCATCAATGGCTGATTCAGTGCTTAGTTTTGTGAATTCAAAATCCTCTAGGTAGTTTCCAGTTGCTCCTTATAATTTAACTTCAGGGTTACTGGTCCTTTGCTAAAAACTTAGAGGTATTTACGACTCAGTATTTCGCTCATCTCTTGATCGTCATCAGTCATCGGTTCATTTTCCTCCAATAATTACCTTATTTTTTTTTCGTAAACAAGTAATTTGATGCTTATTAAGCGAAGAAGTACTCGCCGTTTTCTTTTATCTGCTGGATGGCTTGCACTTCTTTTTCCTGTTTCTCTTCTTCGTCAGATTTTGTAAGTTTACGTTCAATCTCATCCAGTCTTCGCTGGCATTCCTTTCGTCGCTGCAATACATACGATGACTTTCGGCATTTGATTCATCTTGAGCCTTTGCAGAGTATATGGTGGCGATTTTTAGCGCCTTTCCTCCTAGGCAGTGGAAGGTATTTCACGTTCTTTTCCAACAGAACGTTTTTGAAGATTTTAATCATTGTCCCTCTTTGAGTAGAACCAGTGAGAAGAGTGGGCCGGTTCACAAACTGCAGTTCATCGTTCACACCTTCCTAATTTATTTTATCTCATTATGTGGAAGTCAAATCCATTCAGAAATTTTAGACGGAAATACCGATGATTATATAGCGAAATATAAGTGTTATTCCTCACAAAATAATTTTTTCAGTGGAATCCCAACCACAAATCAAACGAAACTATAGGCGGAATTCCTCACATACGATTAGGGGCGAATTTCTTTTCATAACCAAGGTAAGTTATCGACGGAGTTCCTCCCATTATTTGGGGATGAATATGCATGGATTGCTATGGATTGCAATATGGCTAAAATTCCCAACATACTCGACCCAAATAATATTGTCTGACTATAAGTTTGAATGAAAAACATATGAAAAGGCATATTATAGTGCAAAAATTGTACATATTTTCAGTTGTTTTCTTTCCTGCCAATGAATTGCAAAAACTTGCAGGGTATGTATGGTTGCCAACCGCCTTGACGTTAGTTTTATCTCTTGTTTCTGGATTTTATTAACGCCCCGCCACTTTAGCGTAGTTGCCCATTGTTATTATTTGCTTGTTGTATCCCTTGCTAAACAGTATTGCAATCTTTGATCAAATATTGTCATCTATTTTTGTGCTTATTCAGATTATATCTCTAAAGTTTTACGAAGAAAATATTCCAATTAGCTCTATCTAAAATGATGTAAAGATTTATATTATATTTAGCCTTACGTACCCTGACAATGGGTGCGGCCAAAATTCATCAGTAGATTTGTAATTTCCTCTAAGCTGTGTAGTACGGCTCTGTTCTAGCTTAGAGTGCAAGAAGTTGTATATAAACGTGCATTAACTGCACAGACTGGTTCAAGCTCCTGCTCTAGCATCGTTTTGAAGTTTAGAGCTTTTGACCATTCTGAGCTGCAGGTCTAACTCGCACGTACGAATTAAGCTAATTTTTTCGTATAAGCAGCTAATCATCAGCAACACAAAGCAGGCATCCAGTGCTAACGCGATTTTGTATCAGAAATAGTATACAGAATGCAATATATGTGAATAGGGAAGGAAATGCTATTGGCGAATACGGGTGGCAGAAGGTTGGGTAAATAAGGAAACATGGTTGAAAAACATCGTTGATTATGGACAACTCTCCCCTTTAATTATGGTTGGAAACCTTGGAATAAGCTCAACCATCAAGGTTAGAAAGCACCCTATAAATGCCGGTGATTACGAATGATTTGCATCCAAGCTCGACCATAATCATAGTTGTTTCCTACGATAATTTCTGATAGGATACACACGAGAGAAGCATTTTTTGCAGAAATATATTATTTGAATTAGCTATTTTTACACAAGTATAAATAGTTGCCTTTATTTATTGATAGTATACATACAAATATATGATGCTTTAAAAGATTAAACGGAGTCATGCAGCAACTAAAATTCAGCACGCGATCGAGGTGTGTCAGCTGCTGTTCACTGCGAAAACATACCAAAAATTCGTACATTTAGTTCTGCCTCATATGAGGAGTCACGTCTGCCTTTTGGGAGAAGTCATAAAATTTATATTCATCCCTGAACGTCTTCCGTTCATGCGGACGAGGGTAACTGGTGCACAGCAGTCCGGACTCCGGAGGGTCAGTGGAGTGGTGGCCGGCACGGTGAGAGGTAGTGTGGCATAACGCTCTCTCTGTGACAACTCTGTCCTCGTGGCCACGCAACCCTCTTCCTTAACCCCGTAGCGTTCAGTGTCAGCTAAGTGTCGTTTCAAGTCTTGTTACTCCTACGAATAACCTTTGTTTTGTGAGGTGTTGACTGTGTCCGTATAACGAGCTCTTTACAAAGGTATTTGAACGCTAATTATAGCAACCTACGTGCCGAGTGCAAACCTTTGAAACGTTGATACTACCAAGAGAAACATCACACTAATTATAAAAAAAAGTGACCGACATGACAGAACATGTTGTTATGTTTCCCTTGGAGAATTTGATGATACGAGGACCATTACAGCAAAACAATTATGATTAAAAAACAAGTTATGAAGTGTTAATGAAATTGTGGCACAGGAGATGAAAAATATGTGCTGGGGAAAGGTAATTTAATAAAGAAGAACGTAAGGGGCATCATCTTAAAAGTGGTTCCTGCAAAAGCTCATTGGCTTCCCCTTTATTATAGCATGTATAGCATGGTCAATAACACAAAATGAAATATCACGGAAATTGAATACTATCAAGAATTACTGAATAGCTGCGTCCTGTGACTAGTTGATGTAAATGGAAGGTAAATTACGCTAGTGCGGTAACTGTTATCTGCATCACGCTAACTTGTTCGGCTGAAGTTACGACGTTACCGTACTTGTCAGATTCGCTTCGACTGATAGGCGTACACCTCGCGGTGCCTGGAGCTCTTACGCGTACGTAAGGTGCAACGAAGAAATAAGTGAAAGGGAGGTATTTTAGATGAACCTAGTGGAACTTAATGTGTCTCATTAACTCTTTATGCCGCTGTGTGGCGAATATGTCTCTTGAAAATTTCCGACACGGACTTGTGTTATGAGACCGAAAGGTACCATTCATTGTAACGCCTTGCGACAGCAACGTGCTACATCCTCGCTGCGACAGTCTCTAGTTACCGTTATAACATCAATTGACGTATTCGCTAGTGACGGTATCTCCAGGTGCTGTAATTAATTGACGTTTTCCCTGTTTACGGTATCACCAGCTGCCTTTATTAATTATTGACATATTCCGTATTGACAGTATCTATCTCTAGGTGCTGTTATTGTTAGCCGTATTCGCTGTAGACGGTATTGCCAGACGAAATTACTAAGTGACGTTTTCCATATTGATGAAATCTCCAGATTCTGCCATTAACTGATATTTTGCCTATTAATAGCACAGGTAGGCCCCTGTGAAAGCCGAATTCACTCTAGGCAGTTTTTTTTTTTTGTATTTTTCAGGTTCAAACTGTTTAGTTGCAAGTAGCCGCGTATGTACTATTTGGTTCACCAATACGACTTCAAGTAAAAATTTCGAACTAAGATAACAACCAGGAAAAAAAAAAGAGTAGCTATTGAGAACTGTCTGAGTAAAAGTATTACTGAAGTCTGCAGATACTATTTTTAACATTATTCAAAAGTAGGGAGTTGTCTCGTACGTTAATCTCGCTAACGTGGAGTGCGTGGAGTAATTTTTAAAATGAATTTTATGTTTTCCCTAAAGTTGAAGTCCCCTGATAGTTCCCAGGTACGAACTTTCTAACAAACAACAATTTATTTTTCATTTGATAATTTACTGAACAGTTCAGAGAAATTATGACCGTAAGAAGCATTATCTTTGCTCTGCGGAAACCTTGCTATCCCGAGGGCGTGTTTCATGTAATGCAGAAAAAATGTTTTTTTTTTTCTTGTTGGTGTAAAAACTTTGGAACTTGCTACTGAAAGAAATTCCGTTGTAAATGTTATCAGAGAAAGTACCAGCAATTTGCTGTTGGGAGAAAATTTCAGACTTCTGTCGAGGGTACCGTGAGTAGCGGTGCAAAAGGGCTGAGTAAAGTTGCGAACTCGCTTGTTAATACAAACTATTACGTTACCCAGGGTAATAATACTGGACCACAGTATCGTATACTTAGCCTGTATACAGTTAAGATGCTACAATTTAGTGCAGATGAACCTTGTATACGGTGCACTCAAACAAGGTGTTACAAAAATACGTGGTACTATTCCCATAACACGGACTTCAGTTTTCTCTTGGAAACGAGTGATTTCTTAGTTTTTCTTTCAAAATTTTGAGATAAAAACAGCTATATGGGTCCATTTTTGCACAATCAAAATGAAATCATGATGCAAGCTGAATTTTTTCGAATCTAATCTTGGCAGCGTAATGTAGCAACAAATGGACGGGTGTACGTATGGGACCGCAAGCCGCATGCAGAATAACATTATAGACTATATATTTATATATATATATACAGTATCTAGCCTTTGAAACTGTCCGCAACAACTTCGTATTGAAGCTTTTTGTTACTCGGGTTTTGTTCCAAAAATTACGCCTCATACCTTTGATTAACTTTCCAATGAAGTAACGGATGTTGTGCCGTCATGAATTTGTGAATACCATTTTTTTCCTCCTGCAAGTAACAGTCCGAACATCGGTTTTAAAATGCTTGAAAGTCAAGTAGCATCTAATACTAAGAATGACCGTCGTGTGTTTATAAATATATATACATATATATAATTTATATACATTTATATGTTTGGTGTCACGCTCTTAACGAAATAGATAGGCGGAAATTAGCCCAGGTTGGAGGCTCTGGTGCTCCTCTCAAGCTCCATTGAAAGCGATAGGCCGGGTTGCAGAAGAAGGCAAACGTATCTTAAGCAGCGACAGATGAAATTCCAACAATGAAGACATCGCAGGCTTCATCTGATTTGTACGAGTATTAGCTTCTCCATACATCGAATCTACGGCAAAGTACAGGGCGACCTTATGTCTGAATGCATTTCTTGCATTGCCGAAGTTGAAATCGTTGCACTGAAGATATCTGAAGCTTCCGTAGGCACTCTCATACTTCTTGATTCGTAGTTTCTTCGAACAGATGATTTTGTTGCATGAGCTATTCTTCCCATTTTTATGCAATTGTCAACGAAACCGACGAAACATAAGTTTTCACGGACAGTAGACAATTACTTCTTCTAGCTTACTGTTTTCCTCTGACGAAGCAGTTTTGTTAACTACTTGATCTAAATTTTACTTGTAGAATATTATTTGGACTTATAAATATCACTAAACTTAATCAAACAGTACAATGCTAGGAAGTGGCAGCTGATAGCCCACAAGTATCTCACATGCATACCGTAACTGATCCAGACATGCTATGCGGTTAGAGTAATATATGCATACTAATTTTAAGTTTCTTCCAGTACGCCGAGCTGCTCATGGTAGTCGAGCTAAACGTATTTCGCTTATAAAACATTTGTGGTTGAATATGTTTGGCTCTCATCCTGCAAGCACTTAACCTCTGTTTAGTTTATCATCCAAGTATCATTGTTTGACAGGTGAAGAATGATACTCAGTGATGTAATGTTAAGTCTTTGACTGCTAAGCTTCAGCTCCATTGACTTCTCGCAAACTTCAATATAATTAGCGAACTAACCCTGATTTTATGTTCTTAGTGATATATTTTGTTTTTTCAAAAAAATAAATGATTGTAGCATTTAATTTGATATTCTCGCTCGAATAAACTTAACGTTAAAGCAATACAGACACTCCCAGTTGCCCATTTTCTGACGGTGAAATTATAAGATACATTACACGCCGACACGAGTGACACACGATGTACAACTCTAGGGAATTTGCTACTGGGATTTGAATACGAAATTTTGATAACACTCTGGGAATCATACTGAACTCTACGGAATTTACTTCCAAAATTCAACTACGGAAAATTTAGTATGGTAGAACAAAACATCTTTACTCATTAACCCTACGGAATTTACCAGTTACCTGGACCTATGGAATTTTGTCGTAATAGGATGTTTGTTACAGCTTCACTGTATGGAATTTAAATGTATTCACCAGACATAACTACAAATGATTACCATTCCACATCTACCAATCACTCGACTGCAACTGATCTCTACAAGTAAGCGATTATAAAAGGTTGCGCAAAATGTTTTCTCTCATGAGCGTTAGTTTCGATACTTTGGATTAAGCTTCAACCTTTAGTTGTAATTAGACTTAGAGAATCCCAGACTCAACCCTGTACTCTCATCGTAGAACTAAACTTGAAGTTTCTTCATCAGCAGTCATTTTGACATTAATGCCTGAAGCGCCTTCTTAATTACCTTGAGTAGCGGAACCATTGCTTTTGACTGGAGTTCTAGTCAAGCTAATGAGATGAGTCTTTCTCACTATGGAACTATAAGGCAGTCGATTCAGCTTATAGTGTAAGTTTCGAGGCCACACTCAACAGTTCTTATGACATTCTTAAGCTATCACTTAGTGGAGAGGCAGTTCACAGCTCTTCCTTTTTTTCGTCGTAAAAGAAAGACAACTTTCCACGATGAAGAATGGAAAGAAAATATGGAAATTCTTATATATATTCATTTTCCTCACACGTGTTACTGTTCATTTCTGTGAATATATTATACAAATCATAGTTTTATAATCCCTTGACGTTTGTCCTTCATTTCTCAAGCGGTGTTAATATTACCCTTCTTATGAGAAATATAGGTTTACTTGAGGCTTTATTGGGTTATTAAACACAGACAGTGAAAGTTCTTCATTCTATAGAAGTACTATGCCAAAGTTGTCACATTTTAGCGAGTGTTTATGCTCATTTTAAAGGCAGCGACTAATTATTCCGTGCTTAATGTTTTCAATTTTTGCTGACCCTTATATTAGGAATTTCTTACGTCCAGTGCGCTGATTCTTCTACAGCATTATGAAAATTTAATGAGCCATCTTCTTATTATCCCGTGCATGGTGTAGCTATGGGACAGTGCTTTGCCAGCTAAATCTGTTACCATTGCTGTACTCAAGCACTCATTGGGTTCCAAGTCAGATATTTCATTCAAGGTTAAAGGTGATATCAATTTGACTGCTTTGAGCAATGTAACAAAATCTGATTGGCTTTATTATGTTCCGAACATCAATTTCGAGCCTTTGTTTCACCAGTTCGTATCGCACTTCTTGTGTTGATCGTAAACCGATCACGCTTGAATTTATATTTTTGTAATTTGTGGGTTCCAGCCACACCAGCAAAACGAACTGCTGCTGTATACTGCATGTCTAAGCCGTTTGCTAAGTACTAAAGTATAATATTCATCGTAATCTTCCCTTTGCTATTTATTTTACTATACTAGGCATCGTACGCTGTGTTTGCTAACTATCAGCTTCTAAAGAATGTTTTCTTCCTCATATATTCTTACAGTTTCGGGCATCAAGTGTTAAATTTCGGCTACAGTTTGTATTGAACAATAGCCTTGTAATTGATGCCATTCCTAATGTCTGCTCGAAGTAAGAATTCTACACTGAATCTTAGCATAAAAATGTCTTCAACTTGAACCATCGAATTCTGAAATAATTGCCTTTCTTCTGTAACTTTTCAATATACGCTAGTGGAGCCCCTATTTCTGCTGCATTTTATTACATTTCAACGCTTAGCTACTGGAAAGCAGGAGCAGAACCAGCAAATGAGATGAGGCATCAGTCAACAGTAACACTAGCTCAAATATGTAGTCTTGAGTTTCTTCAAATGAATTGGATGAAACGTGCGAGAACTGCTGTCAACCCTCAGAAAAAATATAAATATTCGCTTCATAATGTTCCTTTCATTCTGCGTATTGACAGCCCAAGCTTCTGGCGACAAAATGACTTGGTCTTCCGGTACTGCCTGGCACATTAGTCAACATCACATGCCCATCGTATCAAGTTTTTAGGAGCCACGGCCCCTGCAGGGTGCGTCAAGAGTAGTGAACTTCCAGGCTCCTTTCCTTTGTAGCCACCATGATTTCTTTTTCTTTTGTTTCTCATGGCTATATTTGTTCTGTTCTGTTCTTCAGCTTCTATTTTTGACGTACTGTCCTAGAAGGGTTTAATGTTTTCGGCATTCTATATCTCCCTTCCTCGTCTCTTTTGAATTAATGTGTTTCGGGTCAATCTCCAAAAATACAACCAAACTTCTACTAACTACTTCAGTTATTATCTGCTGTATTCTTTCCGTTTGTACTGCATCATTACAATCTTAATCTTTACATATAGGAAGTTATTTTTTATATTTCTCACTAACGCCTGCACGGCAAGAGACTAACAGACCAAGACATGCACTGAAGACTTTGCCTCATTGCCGGATGTAGCAAGGCCACTGGAGGACAAGAGGCCAGACTAGGCTAACTACCCTCTCTCTGACGCGGTGTTAGCTGACTTTACCTTTTCTCACTCCACCTGAGGCATTTATAAGGCCAACGACCCAATCGCCTCAGGCTTCTCGCCACGAGTCCTGCGAATTTGTCACTCCGTTGAAATTTTCCCACTGCCCAGCAGCAGACACGCTTTGGATGCTTGCATTTTGCTTTTCGTAGCCACTGTTCTTCCGTCCTTTCTCCTTCTTTCACAAGCCGTCTTTGCTCTGGTTTTCCTCTTCTTTTTTGCTACTGATCTCTTCCCAACTTTTTCCTACTGTATCTTCAGTCTTTGTACTGAACCTCTTCTTATGCCAGCTTCTATTTTCTTACGATCCTGATCTCTTTCCCGACTCTTACTTGCGTACACTGATGGTTTTTCTTCTGGCCTTCCTCTTCTTTTCTAACAAGTATTTTTGATTTTGCTGCTGATTTTTCACTACTCGCTTGACCTACGCACGCTAATCCTCTCCTGCGTAATATACCACATGAGCCGTGTCATATCCTCGCTTGAGATCGTTATTGTCGTGAATAGAAGAACTTATTAAATGTTTAAATATTTTTAATCCGTCACCGGAGAATTCCACCGCGGAAAGTTCCACCGTAGAAAAATTCCACCATAGGATAATTCCACAGCGGAAAGTTCCAGAGGAGTTGCATAGAAAAAAATGCGCTTCGAATATTTTTGAAATGATTTTATGTCAACTTGATATTTTCTTTCGAATATTATATTCAGTCAATTACAAAAATGTATTTTTTACAATTATAAAAAATTAAATTAAATATATTACTTTAGTTCTTTATTCATATGGTAAAGCGCTACGCTATTGGAACAGTTACTATTTTCTAAAAGCATTTTCAACATTGAGAGCTTGTAAGTTACTGGAACAAATTACACTTAGCTGTCGTTGACATCACAAGTGCTTTGGAATTGCTGTGTCTTATATATTTTATTTGTGACCCCCACTATAACTATTTCTCTTAGCTGTACGAAGTGAAAAGAATAAACTGAAATTAGAAATTAGTAGATGCACAAAACTACTGCTATGAGAATCATACTGATAATATTTCGAAAACTAAAACTGATTGGCTTTGTGAAATTTTATACAAAGGCTGCAAGGCCCGTGTGCACACTGTGTATGGACCTGATGCTAGCGATAGTATTTTTCAAAGTAGTATCCACGACCACCCAGTCAATGGGGCCCTCATTGATGCTCAACAAGCTGTAAATGCAATGAAACACAAGATCACGAATGCCGCGACGGCGCCTACACGAGATGTTCTTGCTGGTACTCTACAATTGGTTGGTGAAATGCTACATGACAGTTGCCAGAACTACCGACTCTTAGCCGCAATATTCGTAGTTGGAGAATGCATCCTGCTTGTTGAAAGTAGGAGTTTCGGACAAATGGTTCTGCATTTCTTCTGTACTTTACTTGAATCAATGTGTATCAAGAGAGCTAGGTATTATCCCTTCGCGGTCAAGGAAAGTCACTTTAGCAGAGCCTACGGAGCACGTGCGCACAAAATCAAATTAGCTGGATCAGCTTCTAAGATTAAAAGCACTCCTCAAATAATTAACACGGGTAGTCTACTGTAATTACTTCTGAATTGGAAATGTCCCATTAAGATTTCCATGCGGTGGAACTTTCCGCGGTGGAATTTTCCTACGGTGGAATTCACCTCGCATCTTTTAATCACTGTACGTCCTAACTCCGAATTTATTCTAAAAAGGTTGACTTCCCGTTGTAGATTTCAAATCTTTGTGTGTCCGATAGCGAAGACCGCTGCTTCTTTTGGTTTGTTAAACTGTATTGATAACGTGGTGTCTAAACATGTTATACAACAGTCTGTAAATTTGACCCAATTTATTACGCATTGACAAAGAAAAATTCTGGCTCTGGGTTGACTAATAACTAGCTATGCGCAAGACGATTCCAACTTATCAGAATCACTTGGCAATACAACCAGTTTCGTCTGCAGTGAATGCTCCCACTCATAGAGCTCGTGAAGATTGAGGTTCCACTAAGGCCAAAGTGGTGGCGGCCAGTTCCCACGTGGGCCTAACAGCGCCATGCGACTGACAAGTGTTCATATTTTGTGGTCCATTACTTCATATTTTGTTAAAGACATTTTACCTAACTCTTTTGCATCTGTCAAATGATTCGTAAACCTACACGTACTTTTATAACGTGCATAAATAACAAATTCACAAAATAGAAAGTATTGCAGTGAAACAGCTGTAAGTAAGCGTTCATAACACTCTAGAGTTGGAGAAACATAACACCCTAGGCGTCCTCATCTTCAAAAACCCAACCGATTCAGACCTATTTCTACAATATTTAAATTGTAAACAGCCTAACACAAAGTTCACCGCTGAAAACTAATCAAATAATTCTATAGCATTTTAAGAAAACATAGTCGCAAATCAGCACTCAACACTGACCGCTAGAATCTATAGGAAGCCAACTTTTTCTGGTCTGGGAATAGCTTCTTCAGCCCCTGCTATGACCAATTTAAAATAAATTCAACCTTACTGTTTAGGGCATATATCACTTATCTTCTTCTTACCTAACATTTTCAAACGAAGTAGACTTTCTTCGAACTTTCTTCAAGAATAACGGCAATCCCCCCACCTATTGGACTCCTATTGCAAGCTGTTTCTAGACAAACTATTCGACCCCGGAATTACTAAACCTACTGTCCATAATTAGATTTTTTTTACTCCCTCCCGTACTATAGCACAACTACCGTCGCCACAGTTAACTCTGAAAACGTTTCTTTTCGTAGCTTTCCCGCCTATAAATTTTAGGTTCTCTTTTATAAACACATTTACCATAGAATCCTATTTTAAATTTAAGGGCAAACCCCCACACCTTTGCTGTTCGGGGTTGTTTACAAGTACAGTTGCAGAAGTTGCTAAGCTTCGTATGTGGGCAGCATCGGGCATCAATACAAGGCCCGCATTGACCAACATTTATGTATATCCAGTAGAACAAGTAAGTTTACCACTTGCAAAACCTGCACATTCAGCTCGCCGACTTCATGCAGAGCAAAAACACCATCCCATTAGCAGGAAAAACTTCTCCATTATCGACTTCTCCAACTCAATGGAACTCACAACTTTAGAATCTCTTTACATTCATAAAACTAATCCCAGCTTTTACATAATGTCTTTAGCCGTTCCCCTTGGTACAATCCACAACTGACATTTTTTCCCCCGACTGTACAACCCTTCCGCCACCGAAGTTCCGTAAAAGGCTTGACTGCTCCAGCACTGACATTGGGACCCTCTTAAGATTACTCCAGTCATTTGGTTTTTACGCTTCTCCACGATAGCATCTCTCTCCCAGTTAGCATACTGAAATGAATTTCTAATTTTAGACATTTATACTATATCCCCCCCCCCTTGTTTATAGTTCTGAAGATGGGAATATAATCCCGAAACATTAACAGCAATATTTACGGCAACAGTTTTTGTTTTCTATTTGTATATGATATAAATATTTTCGTATGTTTGTCTGTCCACCTAAAAAAGGTAGAAGGAGTTGAATAATCTTCATGATTTTTGTAGATAGTTTGGTGGGTTGACCTAGATGTGACCCATGTCATAAAATTAGCCCAAGCTGGCCATAAAGAATGACAGCATTGAATTTTCCTCCACCGAGGTGAATTTGCCTCCACCGCGGCATATCGTCTGGAGCACGAGGCGTTCTATTTTTTCCCTATGCTATTATTGAAGAGTGAATCTCTAATCTCCGGGAATGGGGCAGTGCTCTATCTTCGTTCATTAAAAATGGCTTCGTTGAATATGCCCTCTACCACGGGTAATGGTCTTGCGCCACCGAGGCGTTCTAGTTTTGCTCTACGTTCAGCACTCTCGAGTGCTTTACAAAGGATCCCTCAGTTCTAAAAGTACACACACTTTTACGACGTGCTACCCGAAATTTCCCGGAATAAATAAATAAATAAATATATTACACTATACCTTTGCTTACCACCGTCACTTCCATGGCAGCTCACTTTGAAGAACCTACATCGCTGCCAGCGGTTGTTTCCATGTACTGAAATTCCCCCGGATTTTCTTATGTTTGAGGCTGCTTAGTACCACTTCTGCTTCCGCTCTACTAGTCGACTCTTTAATTTGCTTCTTATTTTGGAAATCAGAAAAGTTACGCGGAGCAATGGCAGGTAAACACGGCAGATAAGGAGCTCGTGATTTGTTTTCGCCAGCTCGTGGACGATGAACGCTGCGCGGGGAGTAGCATTGTCCTGATAGTGTTGAAGTTCGTCTCTTGTCCTGTTCTTTCTTCGAGCAAAGCCTGCAACAAGTTCCGTACAGCAGCCCCTCAGCATTACACATAGCCTGGATGGTTAGCTTAACGCCGATCGTACTGTATTCAGAAGAACAGCGACATTTTCAGTCGTCATACGAGTTCAAGGCGGTGCAGAAAGGGATCATACTTCACCAATGGGCTGCCATCTTAACAACGATGGAGCGTCTTCCCCAAGTGCTCGCGTCACCATTTGCTGTGTTTATGCAGCGGTTTTCTCGAGTTTGAAAGACAAGCTGATGCAGACACAGTGCCATCAAAAATCCGGCATCGTCAATTTCATGTGTCACGTAACAGTGAGAGCACGGGCATATAAAACTAAACGCGACCGCCTAAGTCAAAGCACTTTGAGGCATTGACGCATAAATGATGTATGAATTACCTGCCATCTCCGTTGTGCCAGCTAGATTTCACAAGCTACACAGGCATTCCGGAAACTTTTGGGTAGCACCTCGTACTTATTAACTTAATTTTACACCGCGCACAACACCCCTGGCTGTTTCACACCAGGCTCAGGCACCCCTGCCTCGTTGCCACAACGGTGCTGAGGTCGCACGCATCACAAGGAATAAACTAAGGGAGCTTCTATTTGTCACAGAGGCAATGCTCGAAGTTGGACTCTTCATCTGAATAGTTGGGCCGAGTGCAGACACTCTCGTTTCCGCGCTTTCGAGGTGTGTGGTCAGAGATGTGATCCGCGATATAGCGTGGCGTGCAGTACTTGCAGTTCAGAGGAACATGCTAGCTGCTTGTTTTTTTTTTTCTTCTTCTTTTTTTTTTACTGACGCAGGAGAGGGGATGTGGTGTTGTTGTCAGAGGTGTGTGGTCAAAGATATGACCCGCGAAATAGCGTACAGTACTTGCAGTTCTGAGGAATTCCGTATCTGCTTGTTTACAGTAACGCGCGCGAGTGAAGGGCTGTTACTATGCGCTTAGCTTTATAATTAATGAAAAAGAGTACATAGTCTTGTGCTACAGAAGTTCGAAGCTCACACAAATGATTTGGTGGTTTACGATGTGAGTGCCTCGCTGTAGGAACTTCAGCTGAGCGCCGACAGTGTTGAGTCGATGGCTGCGTATTGTGGTACCGTAATCTGCGGTATCTTCGATTCGTCCTCTTCCATCGAGCTAAGCTGATCTGCTTAGCTTCAACTCGTTTGGAACTTTAATCCAGAAAGTTCTAATTGTTATTTTTTTTATCGACTTTCAGGTGTTAACTACAAACTAATTACACTTTAGATGGTCTCGCTTCCATCCTGCTCTTTTGGATTTTGTCTTCCACTGTTGTCTTAAGTGTAAGCACATGGCATTTAGCACCGAAGACTCCATCAAAAGTGGAGACTCGAGTGCTCAGGGTAGGAGTCCCGGCAAGTTAAAGCTACTCGACTTAGATTGCTGCATTTACTGTGCACGAAGTGAACACGGCTGTACTTAATTAGGTGACTGTCTACAGCTTCTCCTTCAGCTCTGTGCATGCAGGGTTTTCATGCATCTCAATTGTAACAACGACAATATTACTCCATTTTAATATCATTTTACTATATTTCCTGTATAAATAACATTCAGGATCTATCTACTCGTACTATCATTGCATGATAAAGACAATCGTTATGAATTTTATTCCTTTTTTCAAGAAAGCCAAAATAATACTATAACATGAGAAGCCAAGAGTTATTTTCATCTCCTTCATCAAGAGCAAAACGTAACCTATTGAGATTTTTTCACTTCTTCTAAATGTCATTGTACACTGCTAATAATTGTAATTAACACTAGTTCTATCTTTGCTTGACCACCAGTTCTAATTCATTTTACATTTGTTCTCACTATGTGCTTTCACCAGTTTACTTACAGAGCGACGTGGAAATATTCAAGGTAGAATAGTTGAAGTTGTTCCTAGATGTAGTTTTCCTAGCTTCAGGTCTTCCCTTGTTATGTGTCATGTTGGTAGAATAACTGCACCGAAGAATGGAAATTTGTAACGGTTCCTTCAAAGTAAAGAGGAAATTTTATAATTACTAGTGTGTATAGAAGATTTGCACTTGTACACTTTTAAGTATTGTTTTGTATTCAGGCACAAAAGGCCTGAAAAATAGTATCAATATACCAGAAAAGCGTCTTGAACCGTTGCTTCAGCGCAAAAACTCCCCCTGAAATGACTTTTTTACTTAACAGTCGCTAGACCAGGAGTGAACGGATAGCTTGTGTTCTCATCGCCGTAAAGATGTTATAACCGCGCCGGTTATCTGTGAATACCAACTCCCGTTGCCACAATAAAGGAGGAAAAGACCACGGGCCCGAGGATGCTACCTGCCGGCACCCACGTCCTCTTCCTGCTGAGTGTGCTGCTCTCCACACCACGAGCAGGTGAGTCATTAGCTGCTATTATTTTCTTACGCAAAATAATTGCCTCCAGCGATGCCATCTCTGCCGGGAATTTGCCGTAGCTGAGCGTAATATCAATTGCACCGCAGCGCTTGTCACTTAACGCAATAATCATAATGCTCCAGGCGCGTATAGTTTTATCGTGCTCGTTTTTGTCTGCGTGCAAATAATCGCACCGCATTACTTAGCATTAATTTGCTGATTGAGTCTTAAGGCAGCCATGCCTCGCGAGACTGTCATAGTGGCTAGATTGGACCAAAAGTTTGTCACGTCTGTGTATGTACGCCCGGAATACGGCGAGCATATTTTATAGTTGCCTTTGAGAAGGTAAATATACAACATACAATTTCCTGCGAGTGCAACATACACCTTTGCTGAGACAGTGTATTTGTGTACCCAGTGCTGTCAATATTAGCGACAAAATGAATCGACACTCATTTTTGCTTATGCTCACTGTGGTGATTTTAATGTAAAGGATGATGTGCTTTGTATCAGCCGCGAACGAAGTGAGAGAGGTGATAATGTTTTCGTTGAAGGTTTAAGTGTATATGTATGTTTGTCTGTCAACCCAAAAAGTTGTCGAAGGAGTTGAGCAATGTACATAATCTTTTGTAGGGAGTTTTGTGGGTTGACTAAGATGTGACCCGTGCCAAAAAACATAGCCTAGGTGGTCATAAAAAATGATGGCGTTGAATTTGCCTCCACCGCGGCAAGCTGTCTTGCGCCACGAGGCGTTTGATTTTCCCCGATGTTATTGTTACGAGGTGTATAATAATAATATGATGGAGGCTGTACGCTAGCCTTGTCGGACACAGCATTCATTTGACAAACTAGGATAAACTGGCCATCAAAAATGACTCCGTTGAATTTTCCCCCACAGCGGGTGATGGTCCTACGCCACGAGGCGCTCTAGTTTCCTTATATTATTATTATTATTATTGTATTATTATCCATTTCCACAACAACAGCGATCTAACAGAGGAAGAAGCATGGGACCACTGGCCATCAAAAAATGACGACGATGAAATTTGCTCTCACCGCGGGTGATGGTCTTACGCGGCAGGCCACGAGGCGTTCTAGATTATGCTAGTTTGAAATTAGTCTCTTCTGCTTGCTATGTTAAGGATTACG
>LQNS02278076.1:33899571-33915197 GCA_001587735.2 Parhyale hawaiensis | reverse complement strand
CGTGCTAAGGGTTTGCCAAGCACGAGGTGCTAAGGACGTGCCCAGCACGTTGTTGTATGACGTGCTAACAACCTTATCTGGAATCTACAGATCAACGTGCATAGCCCGTTGAGCCACAGCTCACAACGTTGATTCTACGTCGTGTGTTAGCGGAAACGTGCACTGGAAGTGAATGCCGAGGGCGATCAGGAAAAACATGAAAGAAGTTTATCAGTAGGAGTACAAAGAACAAAAAAAAAAGCGAGATTGGCACCAAAGGAACCTCGTTTCAACTCATAATTAATGAATGATAATTGAAAAGTTGATGTTCAGCTAAATTTTAGTGTAAAATATCTTAAGTAAAGGAAAACAGTCGATATGTGATACTATCCTAATTGATGTTTATGGTTTACTAACAATTAAAATTTATATTAAGCAATGAAAATTTCATATTATATCAATCGTAATATAAAATTCAAAGCATACAACAATATTGTGTTTGCGTATAGGGGTAAAAAGGTCTAGGATTTTAATTTGTCTAGCCAACACGACACGACAACTTTATATTCTCGCATTATTTCTTTTTCACAGTCTATGACAACTCTGCAAACTTTTCCATTATGGAACTGGCGTGAATGTTTTTCAACTTCCACCAAAATAATATTATCATGTATTGAAACTCCATTAAATTTATTTGTCACAGATTACAGTTATGTACAGAAGACACGATCAAAAAAACTTGCAGATAGGTGACAAAAGGCCATTCCAACTATTATCGCTTCTTGGGCCAATTAATGTGAATTTAAAAAAAAAATCACGGCCAAATTCAGCCGTTACAGCAAAAATGAAATAAAAGTTTCAATTGCTCATAACGCCAATTATCTTCTAAAACCATGCAAAAGTGCACCAATCATACTATCTAGTAATGAACTAGAGCAAGTTTTTTTAATTGATTTTTCAAAGAGTGAGTAGGCATGGATGTAACAAGTCTTCATATAATTCATTAATTAGTTTTACCTACTGATAGCTCGTCCCCTGCTTCTCAACTTCCAGTCTTACTTAAGGCATCCTAAATCTATGTCTCCTCATTTCATAATTGTTCAAAGGTTGATGGGGCAGAAGGTACTTGGTAAAAGATGTTTGGTCAGCATAGAGAAACTTATGGGCTAATTTCACTAAAAAATCTCGATAAATGTCATCAAACTTCAACAAATCTAGAGCTTTATACATTGCGCCGGTATGAGTTTCAGGTACATAGTCTATTGATTGCACTTTAAGTATTGCAAGTAGGATTTTATTAATTAATATTGATATTTTTACCTCGAGGTTAGGTATACACCACCCTATACTTCAATGCAATTTATTACATGAGGATTGACAACACTATAGTACAAATCTTTTAACGTACTTACAGGCAGCTTGCTAGAGAGACAATAAAATAATCCAAGAGCTTTGCTCAGTTTTTTGCAAACTTTATTTATATGTAAATTAAAAGATAGCTTTCCATCTAAAATGACACCTAGGTATTTAAATTCTTTCATCCATTGAAGTTTTACGTCGTTAAAAAGATAAATCTGGAAGTTGAGGAGTATGTTTTGTGGTGAGGAGCATTAGCTGTGTTTTTCTTTCATGAGAAACCAGCTTGTTCCGAGCCAGCCAAGACGTCAAGTGCTCAATGAGTTTTTTATATCCCATTAACAGCTAAATTAAAATCATCGTCGGAAACGTAAAAAACGGCATCGTCTGCAAACTAAACAGTACACAATTTGCGTCAGGCAAGGAAGCAAGATCATTGATGAATACACTGAAAAGAAATGGGCCTTGAGTTGAACCTTGAAGTACGCCTATTGGTATGGCTTTATCAGTTGAACATGCACTATTGTAATCAGAGTGTAAGCCCAACTACCTACAATGATCACTGAGAACCAAAGAGGAAGAAAATATGTAAGGATATGAAGTGGGGAGAGATAAACGTGGTACCACCTAAGTACGTATTCCTACACTCGACCAGCGGCTACAGGAGATGCTGTGAGTACTCAGAGAAGGCATCTAACCAACCAATACTTCACTTATGAGAGATAAACCAATTTTGGAGATGATGACTGCCAAATGTTGCCGACGAAATTACAGGAAAAATGCACTCAAAATTTGCTGCTATTTACAATAAAGTAAAACTTACGCATAATAAACCAGCCTTCTTAACATTGCGTATAATATTGGCTATAGAACAGGGTTGAGCTAACTGTTGTACTTCTACATAGTAACATTAGCTGCTTAGAAATCCCGGCTATAAAATCCATGGCAAGCGCGAAAAACTGCCACGAGCTGCACCAGTTAATGTACGTTAACAGGAAACAGTTACTGTACCTGTCCAAAATTTATAGAAAGTTAACTATGAGATATGGTAGGTAAGAATGCTAGCCCTTTGCTGTCTGAATTCAAATTTGTCACTTTTTCTTTGAGGATTACACTAGTTGAACGCGACCAAATGACTTCCTCAGCTGGGCCGTATATTGAGCACTAACTGGTGCGTGCAAAACAGTGCAAATGTTGTCGGACTTGGTTTGTGGAAAGTAGGGAATATGTTACCGAAGTTGTTGTGTGGAGAGCAATCAAAACATTGCTGAAGTTAGTGTGTGTAGAACAATGAAAATATTGTTGAAGGTGTGTGGAGAAAATAAAAATATTGTTGGAGGCAAGTGGAAGATAATGAAAATATTGTTGAAGGTGTGTGGGGAACAATGAAAATAATGCTGAAGTTTGTTTGCGGAGAGCAACGAAAATATTGCTGTTATTGGCGGAGAGGGAGCCATGAAAACATTGCTGAAGTTAATATGTGGAGAGCACTGAAGATATATTGAAGTTACTCTGTAGAGAGCACTGAAAACGTTGCCGAAACAAGCGTCGGAAAAAGAAACAAGAGAGAAAGAGACGGCGAGAGAACAGATGAAGTGAAGCGAGAAAAACAAGGCGACAGAAAAAGAGAGCTCAAGCGAGGGAGTGTCAGAATGGGCCATAAAAGCGAGACTGTAATGGAATAAAGGCGAATTGAATGCCGAAAGCTTCATGAAGACACGTCAAAACAGAGGGAGAAGGCGCGGGACAGCAAGGCTAGCAGCAAAAATTCGATCAGCAGAAGTCGATGCAAAAACACATCAACACAAAAGAAGAACATGTTGTAAAAGAATAGGAGATGTGTGAGGAAGGTTAGGTCAAAAGATAAGAAGCACATTGGAAAAACAAAATTAACCTCGCATATTCCACAGAATTAGTTGAAGAGATTTGTATGAGTGTTGTCGCCCTATCGTGCAACTAACTCTCCATATTAAAGCGTGTTTTTCAAGATAGAGCACTAGACCATTAGTAAATTGAAGGCAAAAATACAGTGTACGATGCCACTAGTGATAATAGCTTGTTAATAAAACTAGCTACTTCTCAACTTTCTGTGAATTAATTTCTGAAAGAAACTACAGAAATCTGACACGCTATGACAATTTATTGCACAGTCGAGTTAGCTTACATTGTGCTGTGCATTACTGTTCGCTGTCACTCATGTCATGTCTGTTTTCAGGATGGTCGGTCATAATAGCATTTAACATCTGTAACAACAATGAGGTGATAATAACTCCTAACCGACGTAGGGAACACAATTATAATCAAAGAATTTACCAAAAGTACCTGTCTAAGGGCCATTGCTGAAGAAAATTGGTCGTTTTATCGACCCTGTCATAAGATTTCAGAAGGAACCATTGCCAAGAAAAGCGATCAGAGGCAGGGAGTTCCAGAACTGACTGATCAGGATTTCAGAAATATTGGTCGTCATCTCCGCAAAAGACCTGGACAGTCAAGCAAGTCCATTTTCACCGCAGGTGGTGATCCCGAACTGAAATGCAGAAGGAATGTCATTCTTGACACCAGAGCTTCCGCAAAAGCCCTGCTAAAAATAATCCCTCTTATGCTAAAGCAAAAAGCTTGAGGATGGAATAGGCTAATAAATAGCCTAGATCGAAATGGACACGAGTCTCACTCTTTTCATAAATGGGATCCGAGCTACCCTTGATGAACCTGACGGTTGGGCGGAAGGTTGGGTATATTTCAGGAATGAGTGTCGCCCTCGTTTGAGGCGACAACAAATTAGTGGAAGAGTCATGATGTTGGCAGACACCAACGGGAATAGCTTTGTCGGTCCTGTCAGAATACTGGAAAGAGTACATGTGACATAGGCTGCCAATTGCAGTCTTCTGAAAGAATCTTTAGTGCCTTGCTTAAATTAAGTACTTCTTTCGCTACTACAGGACTTCGTTTTTATCCATGAGAGAGCTCCCTCAAACGCTGCTTGTGAAACCCAAGCATTCGAAACCTCTTTAAGCATACAAGGTGAAAAGCTGACGATCAGGCAACCCTGTTTCCCCGATTTAAATCCTAATGAAAATATGTGAGCTATCATCAAACGATACGTTTATGCCGATGACCGTCATTATTAGGCAAAAATCAATTTATGTGTTGCCTTCAGTATTGGTATTAATTTATGTTGCCTTCAGCATTGGTATTGCAGTAAAGAAGTCCCACGTGCCACTTTTGATTAATTGCTAGAATGCACTAGTACGAGACTTAGTTCTAACAAAGCTTCTTGACGCTCCTATGGGTAGATGATGAAATCATTCCATAACTGCAGTAAAACGTAAAGGTTAGTAGAATTTACCCTAACACTCCTGTAGGGCCAGTTGGCAGCACGAATTATTTGGTACTACCGGGACTCGTGGAAATTCACGGTTGAAAAAAGTCTCTGCCTTCCAAAATGAACGAGACCACGGCAAGCGCACGTTACGCTATTACAGTTTACCCGAGTTTAACCTAATGCAGCTCTTCTAACGTAACACACCCCATCTAAGTTAACGGCCGTCACTTAATCCTGACGAACTCTTTCCAACTTAACTTAACTTAGTAACGTTTTAAATTTTCATTCGGTTATCATAATTGTAAAAAAAAAACAGAAGGTGCCAAAAACCACAGCATTCTTCTTATTTAACAAAAATTATTGCTTTCTGTGCACGATCGAACTATTGTGACACAACACAAACAGTTTCGAAATGTGATACATTTTTTTTTTTCTTCTTTTCGCTATTGACACTTTAGTTGGTTTGTTCAGTGCCACAGAGTATAATATCGTTTTATGTTTCCGCAATAGAATTAAATATCAATTCATTCTCTCTAATTATCGTGACAACACTTAAGACAGCAATATATCAATATATAACCACATAAAGTAACGTTGAGTATTGTGTGTTTTTCATCTAAATAAACTCGTTTTGAAAAAGAATGGTTTCTAGAATGGCGGTGTCTGGCAATTTTAAAGCGGGAGGCGCAGGATATGTGACAGAGAAAACAGGCAAGAGCATCCTTTCAGTACATTATACGTATGCACGAACCCACTCGCGAGGGTGCGCCACCCAGCTGTTGACGCGAACGCGTCCAGGAGCATCCGTCTCCAAATCCCGGCAATGGGGTGTTGCGATGACCTCGCTCTGAAGGGTGGGGAAGCCCGGAAAGGGAGCTCGCCTCGAAATTCAGCAAGAATTATCCTATCTGATTGGTAATTGAACTTTTGCAGTTTTATCTTACTAAAGTTTAGTAAATGAACTGTGACGATACTTCTTTGTCTTAAACAAAATCATATTTGTGGCAAATCAACACAAAAGAAACACCATTGTGCTTTATAACCTCCGCCGAGGAGGTTATGCTTTCGTCGTGTTTGTCTGTCTGTCACTAAGATAACTCAAAAAGTTCAGAACCGATTTGGACGAAATTTACAGGGATTGTTAGGTATGTTAGGAGGAACAGATGATTAACTTTGATGAAGATATGTCTATACGTTTGTTTGTTTGCCTGCCTCATTTTTTCAATGCCATAACTCAAAAAATTGTGGATGGATTTTCATGAAATTAACATGAGTTGTTAGGTACAGTATATAACAAAGAGTAAATGACCGAATTTTGGTAATGATCCGTTTGTTAGTTCGCTCGTTTGTCACTGTTTTTGATTTTATGCTTGTTAGCACAATAACTCAAAAAATAATGAATGGATTTTTATGAAATTTATAAGGGTTACTAGTGATGTTGGAAGACATGATTGATTAAATTTTGGGGCAGATTGGTTTGTTCGTTTAACTCATGTTTGTCATAACGTTTGTCAGCAGTATAACTCTAAAAGTTAAGAACGGATCTTCAAGAAAATTGCACAAGCTGTTATTACTATTAAAAGACACAAATGATTAGATTTTGGAGTTTACACTAAGAAAATTATGGTTTCAGAGCCAATTTGAATTTTTTGCTACCGTTGCCTCGCTTGACGGAGGTATGCCCTCTCAGAGTGCTCTTGTCTATTTTTGCTTTCATGTTGCTCTGAACAAAGTAGATCCGCAAAGAATAGGCCAGGTTAGAAATTTTCGACAACCCGTCACGTTGAGTTGAATGCCAATGGCAAAAATTAAACCAGTTTGTAGACGATGGCAAAGAATTCCGAGAAATGGAATCTACTTCTTTCTCAATGAATTTGAAGTGTCTCCTGACATTCTCATACATCTTGGTTTTTACTTTCGTCCCATATCAATGAGTTCACACCTCGCAAATTGATCATATGCTCAACGAAGGAAACATGGAGGGTTTACTGCACTAGTAAATTCTTCGAAAAAGTTTTTCCGTTGTTGACACAGATTTACGGGGCAGTGAATGATTTTCAACAGATGTGATACTTGGAAAAAGACGGACAAGCTGAGGTACATCAACTTTGGAGTGATATTCGACGACTGCCTGATAATTATGGAACCATTTCAGTGCAACGCAGCGGGAGATTGTTCTGCTCAAGAACCTGAAAACAAAGATCTCTTGCTTCTCCTAATCGCTATAAGAAGCAGGTGCAGGGCATCCGTGACAATCATATGAAGTAGTAGTTGTAGTAGTAGTAGTAGTAGCAGTAGTAGTAGTAGTAGTAGTATTCTCCTGGTTTAACCACCGCTGCCAATATTATCATATGAATGAAAGTAGTGCCAATGAAGAATCAATGCAAATTTTTCTTCATAATTTTTGTCGGCTGAATTCTCTGGTATTTATGTAACAACAACGCTGCTGTGTAGGAGAGGAAATGGCAGTGCTAATATCTCATGTTCACGACCCAAAAGATGAAGTGGGCAGGTGCGAGGCATCTTCCATAACCGATCGCTGCCTCATTAGGATACAGTGAGAAATTAGAAAAGAATACAATAAGCAGGCGTCACTGCAAGTCTTTATTTTCCTCATATTGATTTTCGAATATACCTGCACTGTAAGTATGAGCGAAATGATGCTCGGAGACGCTAGCGATATACGTCTGAAACTTTATCAAAAGTGGTGACTCGAAAGTTCAGAAATAAAGTCTGGAACAAGTTAAAGCGAATCGAAGGAGATGATCTCGATAGAACTAGGTGACTCAAACACGCCGCAAGTCTAGACATGCCGCCCCTGACTGACTTTCTACCTCATAAAAAGTTTAACAGAGCAAAGACAAAAGATAAAATCTGAGAGAGCTACAACTTTGCCATGATGCTGGTCACTGAACTCCTCGTCCAAAACATGAAGTTTTGAGCGTCTGGATTATGAACTATGTTACGTTATGAACTACGTTACGTTATGAACTACGTAACGTAGTTCACTTATGGTCTAGACAGCTTTGACATTGTTTATTTCTAATAAAAATTTCCAAATAATAAAAGAAACAATTTGGATATCGACATTTAAAACAATAAGAGTAGTATTAGAAGTCCCGACTTTTTTATATCTGTACTATAAATGTATTGGAAATTTGAACGCCTCGGTGGCGTAAGACCATAACCTGCGGGAGGGGGCAAATTCAACGGGGTCATTTTTGATGAACGAGGCTAGGGCACAGCCTCATTCTTTCTATGGATTATTATTCTTATTATTAAAACTCACGCCCATGTCGCCACGGACGGGTAGTACAACCCAAATGAAGCAGTTTGCAACATCGGGAGCCTGAAACGCTGCTAAAGAAAATCCAACAAAAGCCATTAACTGCTGACTGAAACGCCTACAGGCCAACATGACCGAAAGCACCCTACAGACCAGGGCACAAAGCACCGACTGAACTGACGAGTTCTACATCTAACACTCTCTAAAGTGAAAGTGTGCGCGTCAACCGCAGCACGTGTAATCCTCCTTGAGACCTTGAGGGCTGGGAGAGATGAATACAACCAATGTCTTTCATTGTTGTAAGCCTTATAAAACATACAGAGTCCAGCAACCACTCTCCTATGGGACAGATTCACCAGATCATTTTCAGCGCACAGCCTGCTGGCTGAACTAACAAGTCAGTCCTGCAGATGCAAGTGACTGTCAGCAGGTGAAGCCCAGACCGGTGAGAAATACTCCAAAACAGGCAGCAAGAAAGCATAAAAGCATCTGCGGATAACCTCCCTCTCACCAAACGCAGAATTCACCTTAGGCAGGAGCCCAATCTTACTGGAAGCACGTGACACCAGTCGCCTAATATGCGGCTCAAAGGCAAGCTTCTTATCAAAGGCAACACCGAGAATCTCCAAGGAGCTAGACTCTTGGAGCAAAGTGTCATCTATCTTCAGATGTTGATCCTGCGGTAAAGGTGTCCGAAACCGACTGACAATCATAGACTTGGTCTTACTGGCATTCAGCTTCATACTCGAGGCCGATCACCATGCACTAATGTGCGACAGATCCCTATTCAGAGACTCGGCGACATCATTACGCATACTGGGGGCAGGTATCACTGCCATCAAAGTGGAATCGTCTGCATAGTAGATCATCGGGTTCTCTAGCAAAGAGAGCATGTCCCTAGTATATAAAACAAACAGCAGTGGGCCAAGTACGCTACCCTGAGGGACGGAGGCACTCAAAACGCCGTCAACACACACACTCTGTGTTCGCTCAGAAACAAAATCACGAATGATTGAAAGAACCCTACCACCCACAAAAACGATTCCAACTTGTACTATAGACCTCTGTAGTTGATCCTGTCAAACGCCGCGCTGAAGTCCTACTGTACAAGGCGTGCCTCAGACCCACAATCCAGCGCAGAATGTAAATGGTGCGACACCAATAACAGTGCGCCACAACAGCCCAACCAATTTTGTATGCAAACTGGCCAGCAGGTTAATAAATCCGTAGCCTCAGCAAAACGTCCAAGCTTAGAAGCGACCAGTTTCTCAAACACCTTCGACAAAATGAGCGTCAGCGTAATGGGTCGGTAGTTGGCAACATGGGGCGACACTGGATCTTTAGGAATCAGAGTTATATTCCCAGTACGCCAACAACGCGAATAGTTCCCAAGCCGTATCAGACAACGAAAGATCACTCCAAGCTTAGGGGCGAAAACGTCAGCAAGCTGCTTCGAAACTAACACAGAAAAAAAAATAGAACGCCCCGTTCTCCAGATGATCTGCCGCGCTGGAGGCAAATTCGCCGCGGTGGAGAAAATTCAACGCCATTATTTTTTAAGGCTAGCTACGTCTAATTTTTTGGCATGGGTTACATCTTGGTCAACCCACCACCAAACTCCCTTCAAAAAATTATGAAGATTGCTCAACTCCTTCGACCACTTATTGCGTGGATAGACATATGTATATATATATTACTATATCGAGGCAGCAGGTCATTATCAATGCACGTTTCAGTAAAATGACGATGACTCCGGAATTTAGAGAGTTTTACGGCGGCCAAAAGTCGGCAACGGAAAAATGGGATTTTCTCAAGAGCTATTCTTTTCCCCCTATCTAATACTGAAGAAAAAATTCCAATGTACCGAACATTTTTCTTGTGGAGAAGGTAAAGTGATGGCAATAATGATAGCACATTTTCAAATTTTGTAATAAGTTTAAAAATACTGCTTCAATATAGTTGAAATCTTAACTGAATAATGTTACTCTTAACTAGTTACCGATTCCTTATAATCATTATTGTATTCGTTGTCTTTTGAAAATTTTATCACGAAAATAATAGTTTATGGGTGCAAATCGGGCGGAAGTAAAAATAGCACATATGGAAAAAATTGTATTTTAGAAAACAATGAAAGCAAAAAAACATAATTCTTAATATTTACAAGCGTTACCTTTTGATTGCAACACCTGCACACATAGATAGAATTAATAGATAGAAGATAGAATTAATTAACTTATCGAGCATTTCTTCAGGGATAGCCTCCCAGCATTCATGTATGGTCTGCCACAAGCTTTCTTTATCCTGAAATTGTCTCCCATTGGCGTAAACATACCGTGAGAGTATCCCCCAAAGATTCTCAATTGGGTTTAGATCGGGTGACTTAGCAGGCCAAGCTAAAGTGGCGATATTATGGGCATTAAGCCAATTTGTGGTCAACCTCGCTGTGTGAATGGCTGCATTATCTTGCTGGAACTCCGCTTCTTGCTGATGTTTATCAGTTTGAAATTGGAGAAGACTAGTTTCTAAGACCTCTGTGTACTTCTGAAAATTCTGTCTACCTTCCATCATCACCAAATTCGCCTTGCCCTTGATGGAGAATGCTACCCAGATCATAAGGGATCCGCCACCAAAAGGTCGTTTGCTAAAAATTTTGTCCTCCTTTCTAAGATCAAGACAGTAGTATTGAGAACCGTCAGGTCCGTCTAGGTTAAACTTTTTTTTATCGGAAAAAATAACATTAGACTAATTTTCATGGTTCCATTGCACTTTTTCTCGAACCTATTCTTCTCGTTTTGCCGTGTGTGCTTTCGTGAGTGCTGGTGCAGTTATTCTCTTCTTATAACTGAAGTTCTTATATGAATCCAGGATCTGTCGCATTCTTCTCGGTGTAACATTTAATTGCAGGGATGTTTGCAGGCTTTTCGACCCCTCTCCTGTCCGAGACGCCTCACCGAGAAGTCGGCGGCGGGCTGTAGGGCTCAATTTTGAAGGGCGGCCAGGAGACTTCTTTTTTCCGCATTCTTCTGGGTTCTTCAAAAAGTTAGTTACCACCTTTCTAGATCTGTTAACCTTCCTAGAAATCTCATATATAATGTATCCTTCTTCATTTAATGCGCTTATTTGACCCTTTTCCTTTTCAGATAATCCACACTGTCTTCCCATGCTAAGAAATGGGTTAATTTCCAAATATAGAGGCTACAAGGTAGGGAGCAACTGTCCAATATGGCGACGCCGGTTTGTTTTGATCTTCTTCTTCTCTAATCTGGATGTAGTAACGCGGAAGTGTAATTTTTTTCAAGTTGTGCTTTCTTCATTTCCACCCAAATTCCAAAATTTATACTTTTCATCATAAAAGTTTAATCAAGTAGTTTATAGGGAAACCATGATAAGAAATAGGTAACTAGTTGAAATAAGGTTTTTATGTCAAAATTTCACATGATATGGCATAGTATTTTTTAGGTTATCGAAAAATTCTGAATTGTGCCATCATTATTGCCACCACTTAATCTTGGATACGGCGGGGACGCACTTGGGCGTTTGCCTGCATGACCGTGTTTGGACATTTCATAATAGCTCTTGAGAAAATCCCATTTTTCCCATTTTGGCCGCCAGCGTCAGAGGCCACTTAGACCTATGAGTCAAGTACTGTTACGGTATACCATACAGAGACGTAGCATTATTGACGCAAGCTCTACAGTCTTTACGGGCGCCTGAGAATTAATCCTCTTAACACGTTTCGTTAAAACTATCGGATAAATGAAAAGCAGTAGTACAATTTATATTCTTTGCCTCGTATTAAATTTACAATTGATATACGTGTTACTAGTGGCAGGCACCGTGATAAATTACTGGTAAATATAATTACTCTAACAAAACCCCGTTTTTTGCTTATTCTCGTGAGTCTAAAGTAAAGATTATCTTTCCTTTATTCTCCGTTGAATTTCCACTCAACTTCAGCATCAGGAAATCCCAGCAAATGAAGCTTAGCTATGGGCGAATATAAAATTCAGCACCCGTTCTACTTTTAAAAGGCATTTCGTACGCCTTCAATGTCTATGTTTCGATTTGGGCGAGGCAACGGCTCCATTGTCGACGTGGAAAAAGAATTTCTTCAAAAATCATGAAGCTAAGCGTATATACATACACTTCGTCCAAATGAAATTTCATGACATTTTTTCAAACAGCGACACAAAATTTATCTAGAAGCGTTCGTCGTGGTCGATGACCATGCTGAGATAATACTCTATTATGTGAGTGCTTACGCTGGTAAAATAAAGCAATTTAATCTACTGGGGAAACCCACATGCCCTGGTTCATGCTGCAGATATCGGGCAACTCGCTCCAAAGGAGTGTGCGGCTGCAGTCAACCACCGATCGTCAAGAGCTATGACGCCATCAATGAAGACTCTTATGTAACGACCTGTACCTCTCCCCATTTTTGGAGGAGAAGGTAAGTACCCTCACGGCAGATGCACAGATGTCAAATGCTGAGTCAGACCATGATGTGGCGTAAGAACTCGCAGGCCTGGGTTGGTATTCGAACTTGCAACATCCAGTATCATGAGCTCAGCACTGTAGACTACCACTATCGCGGATGTCCTGCTTGTCCAAGATCTTTGTTATGTCAGTCACCGCAACAATGAATACAGTTGTCTTCAAACCTTCTACAAAACGTTCATGTAATATTAAATTTTCTTCCTAACACCCTTTTTATGTAAGTTGAATGAATCGGTTTTACGTCACGATCGCCCGCATCTCCCAAGTAAGGATATCGGGCTTGGACGGTGCCCAACTAAACCGGAACTTTGCTGGAGCTTAGGCCCTTTATTCACCGGATGCCCTTCCTGCCGTACACCAATGACGCATGCGGGACTCGAACGCTCAACCTGCTGATGCAGCACCGAGCGCTCTAGCCACTACGGCAAGGCGGCCCTTTTTTGTTAGTTAGGTTTATTATTATTATTACTAACGAGGGGATTTCTCGCCCCAACTTGGATCGGTTGAGCGATGTTCAGCTCTACACTATGGCGCCGGGTCACATCCCGCGACCTAAGGCCCAGAGCACTTTGCGAATGATGCGCGCTGTTCCAAGCAGAGCGCTTTTCTGAGGGTTCCTGGGTGGAGATGGCCGCACTTCAGCTCTCGCAGGGCAGTCTTGAGATTCCTGGACATTGCCCCCAGAGCTCCGATGACCACTGGAATGACGTCCACCTTCATCTGCCACAGTCTCTGGAGTTCGATGGCAAGGTCACGGTACTTTTCCTTCTTCTCCGCTTCCTTGTCGATGATTCTAGAGTCGAAGGGGATTGAGACGTCGATCAGTTCGGCCGACTTCTCCTGTTTGTCTTTCACGACGATGTCCGGTCGGTTGGCGTGAAGAACTCGATCAGTTTCCATCCGCTTGTCCCAGTAGATTTGCACGGCTTCGTTTTCAACCACGGGTGCGGGTTCGTGCTCATACCACCACTCACTGACCCGGAAGTTATGGATCCGCAGAAGGGTCCAGTGGAGATGTCGAGCCACTTTGTCGTGCCTGCGCTTGTACTCCTTTGCTCCTGCCATCTTTCGTGAGGAGCTTGTCGACAAGCAAATTATTATTAACTCCTTGTTTAACCACCGTGTAAGATTGGTTTTATTACAAGTTTTACATATTTATCAACAAATAAAGCCTAAGAGGGTGTAGCCACTGAGTTTTGAGGAATTATTGAATAATCGAAAATATGAGGGTGCAAGAATAATTTCAGCGCTACCTGTACGCATACGATAGTGAGCACTCAAAAATGACTGCGAACCGTTCAACCTGACTCCACTTAATTTATGCAGTGTTGTGATTCCGTTATAGATGATGCATTGCACGTCTTATAGTAACAAGATGATCTTCGATTCAAATTAAAGTCACTAAAAGAGGTAAGTGCAGCCAAAGCTCTATTTGCCAAAACAGTGCCATCTTCCTTCCCGTGCAGCCAACAATTTTCGCAAAATTACCTTTCTTTCTCGGTGAAAAAAACTATGAACATCATCTAAAGATACGCTGAGCTCTCTCTACACTCCTCTACCATGGAAGTAACCAAGCTACAAAGTAGATGAAATTTCCATCCATACCAATACTTTGTTTTCTATATCGAGACTCCGCTTCATCTCATAAAGTCCATGTCTTTCAAGTTTAGGTAGAACATTCAACTGAGAGCCATCAAATTCTCTAACACAAGATGTTGCTTGTATTTTAAGTCCGCCCCTGCACGCGGGAAAAGCACGAGCGAAAAGTCAGGAGAGCTACACAGGGTGTTCAATTTTCAATTTTGCATTAGCAGGTAAGCTTTAATAAATCCCAAGTTATATAAACATTCATCTGTCCTTCTCAATACATTCTTTGCATTTTTCTACAGATTTACAAAAGAGAAGCTCTACAGTGATTAATCGTTTCTTGGGCAGGGACTCTTCACCCCCCCCTTTTTTTCTCTCTCTCTTTTCTCCTGTCCTCTATATCCTACAACATAGTGGCAATAGCTCATAGAGTGCCGGGGCGTATGTTCCGGTGTCTCTTAGGGAACGGGCCTATTGGTTCGTCTACTGCCGCCTATCTAATCTAATCTAAACATCATTTTAGATATAGGCAAGTGGCTGGAAGGAAGAACCTGTTACCTACGCCTGCTGAAGTGAGGCACGCTCCTCGGTCTTGTCCTCAGTGTTGAAATAATTTGAATTTCAGGAGAAATTCAGTGTTTAAACTGATAGGATGTGGCAAAGGTCGGCAACTCTGTTCATCATTCCCAGGGACTTGCTTCAGTGATGAACTGGGAATCCTTGATAAAGTTTAAGCGAAGTCCACTGGTTCGTGTTGATCCAGCGGTGAAAGGCTGACAAACAGTAGTGCGTTGGAAACCTTGGAAGCTCAGCTGCTAGTTTCCACGGCCGATCATTACTGCAAGAAGGTAACTTAAAATTGAAGCATGGATCTTTATGAAACTTACAGGAGTTGTTAGTAATGTTAAAAGACACAAATGATTAAATTTTGATGCAGATCGGTTGGTTCGTTTCTATGTTTGACTCATGTTTGTCATAAGAATTGTTAGCAGCATCACTCAAAGTTATGAGCGGATCTTCAAGAAAATTACATAAACTGTTGTTACTACCAAAAGGCACCAATGATTAGATTTTGGAGTTCATACAAAGAAAATAATGGTTTAAGAGCAAATTTGAAAATTTCGTTACCGTTGCCTCGCTTGGCGGAGGTATGCGTTCTGAGAGTGCTCTAGTTTTTATTTGTGGATCGATTGTTCTGAAATTTGCTCAGAATAGGTTTTTTTTTTTTTAAGAAGCACATGACCTGAGGGTTGTTCCCATAGCTGAACTACGTTAACAGGTTGACTCACGCGCAGGTCGGGTTGCCAGCCCCGCCAATGTAGCTCAGCTGTGACGTCACGTGGGGAGACTCCAGTCCGTGTTCATTTTTTTCTACCCGTCACTTGAATTGAAATTGCTCACTATTATTGTAGGATTATAAGTTAATATATAATATCTCAACTAAATTAAAGAGTAATAGAGCATTGATAAAAGAACAATTACTAGAGAAGCAATAGTAAGTCACATGGCCCTCAATTCTCCATGATTTTTGTCGCTTCATTGCTGCCGAAAAGTTTCACTTGAACGTAGGTACATCTGGTCGAACGAGATTTGAAATTT
>LQNS02278076.1:33845313-33885249 GCA_001587735.2 Parhyale hawaiensis | reverse complement strand
TAATTTCAAATGCTTATAGAAATGCATCGTTTTCTAGGATTGTTTTAGATTTGATATTTGATTCGTTGTAATGTACAAAATTTTCGTTTATTGTTTTACAGAATTTGCTGAAGATGGACTGTTTGTCCGAAACGTTCAATTTTATCAGAGGATGAATTCAAGTATCTTAATAAAATGACTTTGCGATTAGCAATTTTCGCCTTGCTCTTTATGTTAAGTATCTATCATAATGTTTGTCAAAATACATAAAAAAAGACAAACAAATTTTCAGAAAAATTACTGGGACTCTTATTGATGTCCAGAGGCACAACGGACTCAATTTTGTTTATGATATAAAGGAAATCCTAATTTGAGGAACAATTTGAATTTTTTGGTCACAAGCCCTGCTTGGCGGAAGTATGTACTTGCAGAACGCTTCTGTAATTTTCTTGTGTTTTTTATCTTAGCATTTTTCTTCAGGAAGATAGATCATATATTAAATATGCTAACAATTACTTCGGAGCAGATGGCTTTACACCCCTTGTATTGCCCTCATGCTCCCCTAGGAAGGTGCCCCATCCCCCCGCTAGTTTGGGAATCACAGTTTTATTTGTTTCTTTTGCAAATATCTGAGCAAGGCTCAGTAATTCTGCTTCATTTCTTAAACTAAATTCAAGTTAGATGTTAATCATAGCTCTCTTAAATGAAGCATCAGCCATTGGAAATACTAGTAATTAAAGTAGTTTCATTTCTTTAACGGGGCACTGAAAGTGAAAACCCGTTCAAAATCAATTTTTTTTAATGTCCAGAATTATTTTCCATAATTTTCTCAATAAGACTGAGAAAACGGAATCTTTAAAAACAATGGCTAGCATGGCTACAATCATTGATTACCTGTTTGGAGAGGTGTGAGGTATTCACCTTTCATTCACACCTTTCACATTTCCTTCATCTTTCATTGCCATATGACTGCTTTAATTTATACTAATATCAATAATGATACAAAAGTATAATAATTATAATATATAATGTAATGATTAGGGGAGTACCGATACGTCTGTATCGGTACCCCATGTGTCCGCCATTTTTGGGGCATCGGTATCGGCCAAATAAGGGTTGATTTTGCCGATACCGCCGATATTTTTCGAAAAACGGTGTAAGTTCGAATTCTGTGAAGACGGCGACTTTCGTTCGCCAAACTACAAGGAGCGGTGGTTGAAATTAATCAAGTAATTGAGAGCATTCGTTGTTTGCTCAGCTAGATACTAAACTACGATATGTAATGATAATACTGCCCAGTAGATATTTTAACAGAACAGGAAGATTTCTGAGAATCGCCCAGCGAAAATACAGTCAGGCATCAGCAGCTAACGTCAGTCAGTGTTGTCCTGCTGCAGGAGATGTAAGAAACGCAGCGAAAACGTATGCAAAAGCTTCGTTTTTTATACTGCAAGTCAAGTGAAAAGTTTTGCTAATTGCAGAAGCTAGGATGTAGTTGAACGACTGCACTATATGACAAATACTAGGCAGTAGGAGTACGATAATTAGGCTGTAACATCGTATGTGGCGGGTCCGATTATTGAAAGTTACTGCATGGTTTATAGTTATTGGAAGTTGCTCTATCATTACTGTACATTTTCGGCACTGGGTCACTTACTTTAGCATCATTTACTACTGTTGCGATATCTGTGTTTCATATCGACTGTTCGTTCTTGTAGCACTTTCCCGCACCGCGTGCCAGACATGGCTTCAACAGCTAATATAGCCTCTATTTCTATAACTATTACATAAAGCTGCCTGTGCTGTACTCTCTAGAGCTTTCCATTAATTCCGTAATCAAAGACAGTGCATATACTGGAAGGTCAGAAGGAAAAATGATATTCATTTATCCCCCTAAATGCTTACAAGAAATGGTTAAAGTGAGTTCTCAAGATAGTTCTAAAAGCTTAAGAAACGCATGTCTAGGCGCAAAATATTTAGCAGCCCTGTTATCTGGAAAGATTGATGGGTCTGGTGGTCATATAACCACGAACTTAGAAGCCAATGACCGCGTAGTCGAACCTCGAATTTCCGTAATAAATACTGCAAGCTCTATCAAATTCTAGCCAAATGCATAAGTTCGCAGGTCTCCCAACGTCACTTGGTTTGTCTATGCTTGCATGCATTTGACTGTCGGGTGCTGTTGCCTCGTATTTATTTCTGTGGTGATTTTTGCGCTGCTTTTACGTGTTTTGACTCGCGCTTTGTTCGATCGGGTGCTGTCCAGTGCTTAGGTTTCACAGTTTGTCATACGTCAGGCGTGTTTAGTTGACGTACTTCCAGTGATGTATCTGATCAACTTAGCTAGTCTGAACTCAGTATCTGATCAAATTAGCCAGCCTAAGCTCAGCATACTTGGTACTCATAACTAACTTTGCTAGCCACAGTGGATCGACGTTCAGTAACATGCGATACCGAAAGCCACATTCAGACAAACATAAGCTAGGTAATCTTTTATTTTAGCCTACATTCTGATATTTTAAAGGATTGCTTTGGGTTAATCGTTTTCAATAGTAATGCTAGCCTCATTAATTTTAATAGTAATTTTAGCTCGATACACTGACACCAAAAACTATGTTCATTCGCGGAGAGGCAGAGACATGTAGAATGCCTAGAAAGCTGTACTAGCCTGTAACACATGCACCAGAGTGTTCACCCATCATTGTCATGTACACTCTCAAGGAATATGTATCATGTAAACATGTCAACAAACTAACCAAATTAATTTATAAGTATCGTCCTTAATGCTGTTTTTTTTTAGAAAAGTAACTGCATTTGTATCGGTAGAAGTATCGGCAATTTTTAGGTAGCGGTGTATCGGTATCGGCAGCAAAAGTGGTATCGGTACAACCCTAAATAAATAAAAAGATACTGTCTAATAATAGTAATTATAATAGTAAGCTATATATAATAAATATATACCTAATAAAATATAGTAATAATATACTAATAATTACAATATTATCGTATAACAGTAAAACCACGAAAAAACTTTGAATTATCTTAATTTCTATTTTCTTCAATACCTATATACAAATTTCAAAATGCTATTTATTCGAAATTTTCTACCGATTTTAACCATTCAACTTGAAAAATGAAGAGAAAGGTGTTAAATATAAGCGGTTGATGGGAGAACTTCAATTTTTCTCCTCAAAATTATTTTTTTAGGTTTTTGGAAACTATCGTAGAAAAAATAGAAATTTAGTTTTTTTATAATACCTAAAAACTCAACGAAATTCACATATTAGGCATCAACCGTGTGTTTTGGCATGCATTTCCAATGTTTAGAAGCATAAACAGAAAAATGGTCGAAAACTTTTCAAAATTTTGAATTTCAAATGTATACACAATAAATACACTTGTCAATCATTCAAATAATATAACAAATTTCAGGAAATTCCTACGAAAAAAAATGTCGTTGAATTCATTTTTATATATAACTATAAAGTTTCAGTTACATCAGACGGTAACTAAAAGAGATAATCCAGAAACTTCGATCATGGTCCCCTTAACCCCTTACCGTCTACATTAATTAAGCATCAATTTTTGTCCGTTAATTGCACTGCACTATTAGAGACGGATCCTGTTGTCCACCTGGCCGGAAGAGAACAAATTTTCAATTCTCCTATATTAGCCTTCATTTTAGCTCCTGCAATAAACTCCGATTTTGCTGTGATGAACTTGAGTTGTAATACACCGAGTTACTGCTACTGTTACCTAGTTTCACTAACCTGGGTTATATTATACTCTGTATTCATACTCATAGGCAATTACGTGTTCTCGAGTCAAACTTAAACTCTTTTAATTTAGAAGTGAAAAAGTTCACAATGAAAGTCTGGACCAACACGCCAACCTCCCCCAGCCTGCCCGCCTGTACACAGCACATCGTTATGCTAAATGCGATGAGCTGAGCTCCGCTAACGATGAACCAAAATTCCCATTAGGACTTATGGTTTGTTTGCCTAATTGATCAGTTTGTTTCGCAACAGTCCCAGCTAATAAGCGAGAGAATAAATAATTTCAGCTTTGATTGTCAATCAAAACAATACAAAAAATTTGCACAGCGTATAACGAGTTGTATTTTATTAGAACAATCGCACCGTGTCCTCCCGCCAGCTTATTACTCTTGTAAAATAAGGTAGGTAGCGTGGTATTACAGCTACTGGTGTTGTTACAGCCACTGTTGGTGTACCCGGTCGTCAGAAATGAATGAGTAGAACGGGCCGTGGCTCTCTGATTCTGCTAAGGGAACATGTCTTGCATCATGGCATGGTACGGGCCGACTTAATCGTTAAATGCCCAATACTTCAAGCCTGTATAAAATGCAGTTCATTTTTCCGAATTAACCAAGAACTTGAAGTGAATCAAAGATAAAGGAGGTTGGTAGTTCTTTCTAAGTCTTTAGCGCTAACAGAAAGTTAAATCGAAGTAAAAAAAAAAACACAGCCGAAGGAAGAAAAAATGGTATGGGTAATGAACAAAGGGAAGTCCAGTGCACCCAACTGAGAACTTGTTGCAAAAAATAAATTATACCAGGGACAACGTATCTAACGCCTCGTCGCATTATGTCTATAATTCTATATTTTGCTGATGTCACCTATTTTTAGCCTGAAATTAAAATGATGATGTGTTAGTTGATTCACAATATACCTATGTGTGAACCTATTGCTATCATAGAGCGTTGTACAGAATGTAGGTTGTGAAGTATAGAGCTGTAAATTTGCTCCCCAATCTGTAAGGCTCATTTCGATAATGTTTTACACTAGTTTAATGAACAAGTATTGTCATAGTGTTATTGTATGAAAACCTTCCCACGGGTAGAAATTATGCTTTTCCTTTCCTTGTTTCTTTCAGCCGTGTTGGCTCAGACATGCCTGACGTCAGTTCTTGGTCTGGCCACCATCTTCACCTACTTTTAATCTTGCTTAGAGCCCTGAACCATCCTCAAATAGCGCCTACACGCACGACAAATTTTACCAGTTGAAGAGCTAAGAAAAGTTTTCAACACTGAAACAGCATTAACCTTCCCATCCATTGATAAAAAAAATAACTTGAAAAATCAACCAATCATAAAATGTGGGCCGTTATGAGTCGACGTGGCTCAAATTTAATATCGGCCAGTCAAGGGTTCGAAGTCCGTTGACTGATTTATTTTTTTTTTGCCCTAAATTGTCACCAGAAGTACATTTGCTGTCAGAGCTTTTACTAAAACCTACGTACTGCAATAAATCTAATTTCAAATAAGTCTATTTCCTTGAAATAGTACGAGTATACTTGCCTCGTTACCAGTACAATTATTAAGTTTTGAGGGGTGGCAATGAAGGGTTTGTACAATTTTTTGGTAGCAAAATTCACCGCTTTCCCAAAAATTATGATTGACTCCAAACAAGCTATTAACGTTGTTCGGGATATAAGTGTTGATATAGAATATGCTGCACTCTCTTTTCCTAACGTTAAAAAACTATTGGATGTCTATGGGTGTGTACTAGGCACTGGAACTCAGACCGACATTTCTCCCACTTCTCGTACATTAAACGTATCGATTGTTCGTATGCAAGTACGTAATTATCGGCAGTCCTCTTGTCAGCCATTGTATGCTCTTTTGTCTGCCACTGGTGGAGTTTTCCATTGAAGGCTGCAATATGTTAGTCATAAGAGCACTCGTTCTTCTGACAGGCAACTCGTACTGAACGCTCCTCGACATGGTGAGCGCTCTCTTGCATTGACTGATTAGCTCTTATTGTAATCCAAGGGCGGGAGTTTTGCCTACTGTGATGCATCACTTTCTGTTATTCGCTACAGTGCCGGTATACGGTTTCAATACGTTACTAAGCTGAGATTTACCAGAGAAGGTAAAGTGTGCTCGATGCGCCCTCTGTGAGCGAGATAATGTAATCCGTTTGCCGTCAACTTGTTCTGATTTTCAATACTGACCGTCCGGTTCACCATTTTGGATGGAGTTTTATAAGGTTTTACGTTTCGATGAACTTTAAGCTGATGGATAAGATTATTTCTCTCTGCTAGCGAGCGCATTGATGTTACATACCTATAAATACATTTGTAGCCAAAGTCTTGAACGAAGCAACGCATCCAGAAGGAAAGCTTGATGGCAATGCAGATTTTTGCTCCGCGTGTGCCGTAACTAACTTCATAAGCAAATAAACTATTCTGGATTTCGTAGAACCACTAATTATAAACTTACGATCATGGTCGATATGAGAGTAACATGCATTGCCTGAATAAAATATACATAAACCTAAACCGTATTCCGTTTTCAGAACAAAAATGTTACCTAATTTAGAATAAAACTAAACTTTTATCAGAGTTATGTCCCAGTTTCAGAGTAGCATATTACAGAAAACGTTGAAAAGGCGAACTAAAGTCACATTTGACCGCACCCTCCGCTGACAAACCCACACGCTCTGGTTCGTGTAGCAGATATTGGCCAACTGGCCCCAGAGGAGTAAATGCAGCTCCAGCCGACGACAGGTCGCTAAGAACTGTGGCATCGAAACGGAAGGTTCAATGACCCGCCAACCCATACCCTAAGGTAAGTACCCCCACGATAGCTATGCGCACCAAGTAAATTTACTGATTCAGCGCGTCGAGTGCCATGAGAAACACCGCGCCTGGCCGGGGGATCGTTCTCGGGACTCTGAACACAACTGTCCAGCACGCAACGTCCGCTACTACTGCATGAAAGAGATGTGTGTGTAAATAGAAAATGCAATGAGTATACATGTAGCGAGTAAGAACGTCTTATCTACTATAAATAGTCCATAATTACCATACAATTTGTTGCTTGAGCGAGATGCGTTTCACATTATTAGCATATCATGTTGACGCAAGTGATTATTAAATACTGAAAGGTGACGTCTGCACCTCCGATCGAACATGCCGAAACGGTGCCGAATAAGATGGCAATGCGTTGCCTATTCCCAGAACGAGCCTCAGGGCTGCACAAAAAAGACCCTGCAAAGGTGATGATCGGAGCCTCGCAGTCCCCGGATTCATTTGACTCTCTTTGATTGGCTGCAAAAATATCAGAGAATAAAATAGAAAAAAATGGTCATGCAAATGACGCTGCATTCTGTCCGATTGCTGCCGTAGTTTTAGCGAGAACAGACTGGAATTTTTGAGTGGAATTATTAGGAAAAAATCCTCGTCATGGCAGAGCGATGCGACTGTGGGCATCGATGATGAACATCCAACTTTGGTTCGGATGCAAACAATTGGAATACGGTGTGTCGGCTGCAGTGCTGGAGAGAGCAAGAGCTATACACTAAAGAGAGATCGCCGCCGTAAGCAGCTCAAGCTTACACGTGATAGGCGGGATTAGGGAGCACCTGTTCAGATGAGCTTGTCCATGTGGAAATTTTTGGACCAGGATTTTCAACAGTGCCGCGACGCACTTCTGAAACTAGAGGTTGTTTTTATGTATGTTGCCAAACGGCAAACTATGTGGCATGTAATGTTTCAATGGCAATCTTAATGGCGTTGGTGTATACATCGGCAACTATTACTTGTGACTACTCAGTACAGGCAATAAAATTCTATGAAATTTTAATATGTGGACTGCTTACTATGAACTATTTATTATCAATTACAGACTATTGCTTATTTTGTGCTGTATAGTTGCAGCGTGATACTACTTAATGCATTACGTTAAAAGATACGACGAGGTACTACAGGAAAACATGTGTTACACGAAAATATATGATGTTACAGAGTAGCTAATGAATGGTGTTACATCAGAGTGCAAGGCATGTATTTCAAAAAACTGGAATACACTAATATATACGCATGTTACATGATAGTACATGAAGATTAATGTTAAATCCATTGTGCTTGAAGATATTGTATAAAGCTACAAGGTAGGGCATAATAGTTATTGATGATACAAGATGCTACTAGACAATTCAATGGTACATGATTATATCATATTATGATTCTGCTTGCATGGTATATCATGAGAACACATTATGCCGAATGATAGTGCATGATGCTATACATGGTAATACATAACGTTATATGGTAATACAAGTTTATAAAAGAAAAGACGCGTAGTTCCATGATAATGCTTAATGTTGCATAATGCATACATGATACTAAATAATAGCATCGGTCACATGATGATTCAACACACTGTAAAACAATATACTCTCTTACATGCCAATGCAGTACCTTAATTATAATCCACTATGTAATAAACACAGTTTGTTTGTTGGTTTGTCTTCCCGTCACGATGCTAAGGATCTATGTAGGAGAAAATTCATCTATTGAATAACAAGCTAAGGTAAAAAGAAATTTGAGTTTTAGATTACTACAGCAAAAGTAATTTTTTTGCAATATATGCTCAAAACTACTTCATTTTTTGAAGCCAGTTTCACATAGAAAAAACGCTCGGTACCGTTTCATATTCTGCTTTTGAGCGTGGGAAATGAGAGGCTCCATCTTGGATGGAGTCTTCATTCCCGACTTGCTCAATCCATTTCGCTTATATTTTTCCGAGCTGAAATTCATCGTGGTTGTTGAAAGTTCCTGCCACGTAGAGGCCAGAGCATTTTCAGTTCTGATTTCTCCCAAATTTTTATCCTGATCGTGATACTGCTGGCACCAGGATGCAGTAGGAACTGAAAACTTTCAATTATTTCTTTTGTTTGAACTATAGATTCGTACTGCTACACGACATTGAAGCGTTTCAAAATCAATAACGCATTTTCTTTTTCCCTTGCAGGAGGGAAATTTGCTCTCCCAAACTCATGATGGCGCAACTTTCGTTGATGTAATGGAAGGTCGAGCCCACAGCTACAGTATGAGAGGCATATTTTNNNAATACCACAACCAAGAACAATAAACAACTTCATTGCAAAATCATTGCCGTCTTTTTTTGACTACTGAGTACTCTGGTTTATGATAGAACATTGTACATCAAAGTACTATATTAAAGACCACTGTGCATCTATATATTTATGTAGGTGTGTTACTGTGCGTTGTACAGACACCAGTTGCACCGAGGGCCACAATTTACAACCTTTGCGAAGTTAAAAGATTGGTACATCAGTATGGCAGACTTCGTAATACTTACAAATCCTATATTACAGCTGTCGAAAACGCATCACACAGCAGTGAAACGGGAACTTACAAACGCAGCTACCGACGGAGATTATTCCCATCCCACGACGTTGAAGAATTACAAAGCACGGAAAGCCAGATTCGAAAACAGGAGCGATACGACACATAGTACTTGAGAAGATCGAACTTTTCTTGAAGCCCTAGCGATCGTTTCTTACGCCGAGTTTTTTTTTTATCTTCGTTAGTCTTCTACATGATACTGACATAATGGCAATACCCCTATTAAAAATTTTCGGTGGAACACGGTTGACATATGGTTGACCCGAGCAGTGAGCTCCTCGTCGCGTTTCCTAGACCGCGTTCCTCGGATGTTGCAGGCCACAGTAAGAGCACCCAATGCTCGGGTGAATCTTTTTCGGAGCGAGGCCGATGTTGCCAGCCTAAAACCGCGCTTGGCGACCGAGCAGCGCAGTAGCCTCTAGGATGCGCCACTTCGTTTCTTGACAGCGCGCGTACCTACCATAATTATGCCAGCCTCATTCCACCGAAAATTTTTAATAGGGATGGCTCGTAGAGGGCCGGGGCGTAAGTTCGGCTGCTCTCTTGGACTGGGCCTGTTGGTCCGTCTACTGCCAGCTATCTAAAGTTAATCTAATCATTTGCTGAGAACAGTTATTTCTTCGCAGCGTTAGTAGGCCTCTCATGACGATAAAAAAAACTCTGTTAACTATTGTTTGGAGTGTTTTTATCTACTGTAGAAACTGTAACTATTACAAAGTCTACCATACTGTTAGACCGGGAGCCCACTAGGGTCAGGGTAGCTGGAAAGCTAGCAAATTTCCATGTACCTGTACTATAGTGACCGCGCTGTCTCATAAAATGGACGTCTGCCAGTTTGACTCTGGTGGGCGTGGCAATGATAACCGGAAATAAACATTGCAAATTTAAGCTACATCAGTTTCTTCTTCTCCTAACAAAACAAATGTAAATTCAACTCGCAAGATATCTTGAACGGTAATCGACATCTGACAGACATTTTGGGTGGTGACCTGCTCTCGGCCGATGCCAAAATAAGGGGGGGGGGGAATTTGAGCTAGATCATCTATTTGACCGACAACTTCAAACAAATCTAGAATTGTTCAGTGCTGTCTAATCTATTCAAAATCACTAATGACAGATATTTTCTGTGGGGGGGGGGAGGGGGGAAGCCGTGCCAGACACTTTAAAATTACCACATTCTTCCAGCTGGTCTAGATTAGCTATTGACCAAACAGCATAAATCCACGTGTGAAATGTCATGTGTGATTCCCTTTACCTCGAATGACCATTGCCAGATATTTTCTCGGGTGGAGTACCCCAGACTGATGCATTGCAATTGACAGTTTGAGTGCAATTGAATGATAACTCAGGTGCAGTTATGAGCTAAATATGCAAGCTTCACAAAAGGGACAAGTATCTATGGACCAGATAATTAAACATATATATGAAGTGGGAATAAATGCATCATTGCATAGATATTGTTTTTTTCCATTTTGTTAAATTACCAAACGCATATATATGCCTATAATCAGATGATATGTTATATAAATACATTGAGTGAAGCTGTGGCTATGAAACTGGATACTTTGTGGGATTTTACAGCAATAAAAATTAACAAAAGTCGAAACTTGTTTCTGCAACGTAACTATCTTTAATTATCTGTATATGATTATTGAAAATATCCTGGGTGCAGCTATAAAAGAAAATTCTGCCACTTCTCTTTTATATATCCATTCGCCACGTAAAAACAGCTATTTTTACAAAAAAGAAATCTAACAGTAGGAATAAAAATTCACTGAAAACAGATTTCTTCATATAATAAGAAAAGATTAATTATTTCATGCAAACCATATTCATGAAAATAGAATAAAAGCTCCTTACTGATTGTAATGACTTCACTAACGAAAGTCATTTCCACAAAAGTACCATGAATTCACAATCATAAACTAATAATTTGTACTAGGCACCAAACATCTCATCAAAATAGGTCTGAGAAACAATACCTGGTCTATTGGATATTCAGTCATTGTCTTCATCCAAATCTGAATCGTCACTCCTTCCATCATCAGAATCTAATAGTTCAATGTCACCAGCAGCTGTCTCCCTACACACTGTCTTCTTCAACTGCAATGAATGATGCTGGTGTTGCGTTTGTACGTTACAGCGAGGCATGCCCGTGCGCACTTGCGTCAAACTCGCCATTCAGTGCACGTTCATCACTGTGCGTGCGTTTAAGTAAGCTTTGTTGCCGCGTCACAGCCATGAGAAGCACTACAATAAATACTATCTAACCTAACATAACCTTACCTAGCGTAACCTAACCTTAAGTAACCTAACCTTACCTAACCTAACCGTACCTAACCTTAACTAACCTAACTTAATCTGCGATACAGCGAGCAGCACAGCACAAGAACTTGAACGCCGTCCGCACGCACATCGATGCACCTACACAGAATCGTCGCAAACGTACATAGCGCATGGCGAGTTTGACGCCTGTGCCGCCCGTGCTCACAGCAACCCGGTCGTGTCGGGTTTTTCAGCGGCCACCGTAGCAATGCTTCTGCTTGTCTCACAACATGTGTGAATTTATATCAAATATTACCGCTCGGTCACTCTCTGGTATTGACGTATAATACTCCTAGATCTCTGAATAGCTAAAGCAAAGCTAATTTGGAATGTTACTAGTCAAACTTCAAAACCAGACAAGAATACTGAAGCGTCTTTTTATAAAAACTTCATTCACTTTGCTTTCAAAGCTGTTAATAGTAAAATTCACTCGATATTTTATACTTTTATAAAAGTTGTTTATTGATTAAATTGTTTCCATAAGCTTGAAGACCCACTTATTTATAGAAGACATGAAACACTCCTGTTGTTGTTGTTGTTGGTTGCCACCGTCAGGGTCCACCATTGCCAGCTTGGGGAGGAGGCTCTGGAGGGGGCCTAGGCAAAGGAGGGAGAAAGTCGAAGAGAGGAAGAGAAGCGATGAAACGTGCAGCCCCAAGTGGGTCCAGCCAGAAATTGCTCATCTAGAGATCAGTGGAGTGACTAGAGCACGAGAATAGGTAACGAACTAACTGTTCGTCCAGTCCGCACTGTTGACAGGAGGGATCAGCGATCCATCCCGCTCGGAACTTATATTCCGCTAAGACCGAGCAGTGGCCAAAGCGTAGCTGGGAGAGGGTAGTTCGAAAGGATCTGGAGAGTAGAGACTCCTCCGCTCACAGAGGCGGGCATTGATAGCCCAGAACCCTGCTAGGGGGATATGCAGCTGCTGCCGTTGCGACAGGAGAGGTGTGTAAAGAACTCAGGGCAGCGCGGTACTGCTCGGGAGGGAGAATCACATCTGAAATAAGGGGAGCGATGTCTGTTTCAAACTTTGATTGGAGAGTGTGCCGAATGCGGCGAGGGCCAGAGGGGGCCATGATAGTGCCGTGGGCAGGATGATGTACTGTTTCGACAACAACCCTAGACTGTCTCTAACTGGTAGGGTCGAGGTCTCTTGGTGGAGGTGATGCGCTGAAGCCATGCAGTGGGATCTGGTGACTATGTGCCGGGCTGCATTATATACTGCCTGCAGCTTACAGCCCTTCCTCTCTATTGTCGAGGCATGGCGTGATAGGTTCGTTGCTGCGTTCGGGATGCGAGTAGCCGAGGATAGGATGGTAACTTCGTCCGCATAAAAAGAGGTGACGTCACCAACCCGGGGGAAGTCGTTGACATTGCAGTTTAAGAGGAGCGGCGAGAACACCGAACCCTGGGAGACTCCTGCGTGGATGGGACGGAAAGGCGACTTTTTACCAGCCCATAGGCAGGAAGCGCGGCGACCACGTAGGTAGGCAGAGATCCACCTAATGAGGTTGTTAAGTAAGCCTGATCGTATGATCTTAGATAGCAGGTAGTGGTGGTGGTGATGGGAGACCGTATCAAAGGCCTTGAAGAAATCCACTGTTAAAGCTATCGACCGGGTGGACGGGGGGACTGATGTTGGTTGAACCCTTGTACAACATGTTGGACTAGGGGAAGAAGGGCTGAAGTGGTCGACCGCATAGAGCGGAACTCTCCTAACTCCCAAAAATATTTTCATTATTTCTGAAATAAATGAATAGCCACTCATATATACTCACCTTTATATTTCATTATTTATCCGTTGATTGCAATGCACCTATTGCCTTCAATTGTAATACAGTGCAAAGTTGAATATTTGAAATACAGCTGCGTCTCACCGCTGTACTCGAAAAGTTCTAGCAGGGGCTTAACTACGACATAGATGTAATTCGCAGCTACTGTATAAAATATATTTAACTGCACGTTTTATCGTCTTGTAAATAAATGAAAATTCTTTATTTTATCACTTTTGTCCGAAGCTGTTGTCAGAAGTAAAATTATTCTTGCTGTACGTATTCTCGCTGACCCTATGCACGCGGGGGGAAGACAGATATCTCTACAACGCGACGGCCACCGCTTTTGAAGTGTGGAAGACATCACGCAAGCACGGGCACCAGCTGTAGCACGCCCGTGGCGGTGGCCGTAGTCTGGATCCCGCTTAACTGAGCGATGCCACAGACTGAGTGAGGCCCGTGACTGAGCATGTTCGTATAATTCTAAGGTTTTTCTACCAAATTCTAGCTATCGTACAAAAATTGGACAGCACATGTTTTATAGCTTTTATATTGGCTTTACAAAACAGAAAAAATTGAGACAAATTTTGTCACAGATGACGTACGTATCACTTTTGTTAGGCAATGACTTTATCTAAACCCTCAGTATGTGTGGTCCATTTCAAAGCGTCTGTCTGGGGTACCCCACTCGAGAAAATACCTGACAATGGTCATTATACTGTATGGGGTAAAGAGAATCACACATGACATTTTACAAGTGGATTTATGTTGTTAAGCCAATAGCTNATTCCAACAAAAATATCTGTCATTCGTGATTCTGAATAGAGTAGACAGTACTGTTTATTTTCGGTTATCATTGCCACGCCCACCAGAGTCAAACTGACAGACGTCCATTTTATGAGGCAGGGGTCACTACAGCACATTGCAGGGTACATGGAAATTTGCTAGCTTTCCAGGTACCCTGATCGAAGTAGGCTTCCGGTCTAAGGTGTACCAACTGTTAACTTCGCACAAGTTGCCAACTGTAGCCCTTGATGCATATGTGTGTCTGTACAGCATGCAGTAATTAAAGTCAACGCACCGGGCCATAGTTTACAATTGACAAAATATTTACATGATTGAAGATGTCCTTTTTGCTTCTGGATAATTAAGCATCATAGTTACACGTAATACTATGACTAGAGGGCGCGGCCGTCAAATATGACGGCAATAACTTTGTGATTAAGCTATTTATCGTTCCGGTTCCCAGTACTGGATTTGCGCAAAATAGGTCTCATACCGGCAGCTAGGCGTGATTTTACATTAACGAAACCCATATTGGGCAGCCATGAGTTTTGCGAGACGAAGTATCCCCCTGCGAGATGAGTCACGGATATCTGTTTGGAACTGGTCAACCGCTGAGCAGCGCATAATAAAATGTAGTTCGGTCAAAAGAATTCATCGGAAATGCTCAGAGCTTACCGTAACCTGAATACCAGCCTATAGCTAAGCCTTTAGGGGCAAAATTTAGCTGGAGTGTGAATTAAATATAAAAAGGCTTCTGTTCAGCGTGAAGTTTCAGTTGCTACGAAGAGATTCAGCTAAAGCTGAAAAAAGTATAAGCGAAATGGACTGTGCCCGAAAGGTACGAAAACTCCAACCAAGACTGAACCTCTCAAACTGCTACGAACAAATTCAACTAAAAAATAAGCGATATTGGCCTAGTTTATGCCCGACAGGATCAAAAACTCTATCAAAGGTACCGCCTCTCATCTACCACCCTCAAAAAAGAATCATCTTCATATCAAAAAATATTGAGCTAGTTTTAAAAGCGAAGCGAGATTCAAAAAATGCAGCATTATCATTTTTGACCGTTTAGTTCAGAAGCTATATTTATCACGGTTACTGCAGGGGCTGAAATTTTATGGTATCTCGACTTGTTTTTCAGTAAATGAAGTTTCTCCTATCTAAATCCTTAACGGCGTGACGGAGGGAAGGACCAACCAAAAAAGCGAGCGTGTGAGCGAGCAAGCAGGCGCGGAGCAATCAACAACTGTGTATTGATACATAGACGACAACATCTCAAATTTTCGCAAAGCCTCAAGAGTCAAATTTACCAACTTTTTTGAACCTCCCTCCTGATGAGCGGAGGTACAGCAAAACGAGCATCGTGGATAGGAAAATTACTTTTTAGATTAGACTAGATAGGTGGCAGTAGACGAACCAAGAGGCCCATTCCCAAAAAGACACCGGAACTTACACCCAGGCCCTCTATGAGCTAATGCCATTATGTTAGTAGAATGTAGACGACTGGGGAAACGAGAGGAGAAAAAGTGGAAGACGAAAGAGAAAAAGAAAGAAAAAATAAAAGAAAAGGGGGAGATGGTCATGAATGTACGCAAGCATGATCGATAGCCGCTGATATGCGGAGCTTAAATAAAGATGGAGCGGAAGTGAGAAGAAGTCAGCTTAAAATGGCCTGGGAAGCTTTGGCCATTAAGTGCTTGTGACTCGTGGAGAAGGAGTTCTTAGCTGTGGAGGATGTCTCTCCCAATGTATGTCAAGACGATTTTCAGACGAGTTGACCGACTCCGAACGAACAACGTCGAAAGGGAGTCTATTCCAAATGCTGACTATGAAATAGGGAATGAACTACTGACTTAAGGTTGTTCTTCGAGCTTTATGCTTGAGTTTTTGACGTTGTTTCGCAAGCGATCATTAAGGTCTCTTTCAAAGACTCCCGTTATAGGTACGTCGTTGAAGCCATTCAAGTACTTGAATGTTTCTATTAGTTGCCCCCTGAGTCGTCTTTGCTCGAGAGAGATCGGACCCAGTTCTTTTAGGCGACGTTCATACTACTTGTTTCTCAGCTGAGGTATCAATTTCATTGCTCTGCGTTGGACTCTTTCCATGTTATCGATATCCTTACAGAAATGTGACGACCAGAATTGAACAGCAAATTCTAAGTGTGGTCTCACTAATGCCTTGTACAACTGCTTCTCCTCGTATTCTACAATATATTTAAACCATTTCATGAAGATCCACCTAATCATTGTAACACTTTCTCGTATATTAACCATGTACTGTACTTGGCAACAGGGTTCATTATATGCCGTAACAGTAATAACCACAACACTGCCGTTCCAAGAAAACTGTTAGTGAAGAATACAAAAATACTACACAAACAACGTAACTTCAACAGGCTTCAAATTTCGCAATCATTGATTATAGAGCCATATTTCTTGGAAGATTGGACGTCTTGGACCATCGTTGTTTAATGTATTAACAGACATCATCAAGATCTTAGTTTTATTGACCCAAGCTTTCGTTTTGCTCAACGCAAAACGTTTTCAAGGGTGAAAAGCAAGAATGCGAGAGGATATATACACCTAGAAGTCGTATCCTATATACACACGTAACAAAAATTCAATTTACATATGATGTAATAAACAATAGTCTAGTCGCTGTGATTCGCGTGCCTTACAACATAAAAAAGGAAAAGCTTCACTCTGAGGAACGCAGTACATCATGAACGAGAGAATTGTCTAACAACAGAGAAATACACATCTGAGAGCTCATCGTATCTATTGATGCAATTATTTGATATGGCCGAATAATTTGATTCGATTATCCGTTGAGACTTATCATTGTTATTTTGACCGAGTTGTTTAACGTCTTGAAAGTTAAAGCTGTGTCCGAGTAGCGCGTGTTGGAAAATTTTAGAATTATTATCTCTGACTCTCAATGCTCGTTGGTGTTCTTGAAGTCGTTGTTTCAATTGTCTGCCGGTTTGACCAATGTATTTTGCGTCGCAGTCATTACATGGTATTTCATATATTACATTAGTTCTATCAGTTACTGGTCTTATATCTTTTAGGGAGCACAGTAACTGATAGAACTAATGTAATATATGAAATACCATGTAATAACTGCGACGCAAAATACATTGGTCTAACCGGCAGACACTTGAAACAACGACTTCAAGAACACCAACGAGCATTGAGAGTCAGAGATAATAATTCTCAAATTTTCCAACACGCGCTACTCGGACACAGCTTTAACTTTCAAGACGTTAAACAACTTGGTCAAAATAACAATGATAGGTCTCGACGCATAATCGAATCAAGTTATTCGGCCATATCAAATAATTGCATCAATAGATACGATGAGCTCTCAGATGTGTATTTCTCTGTTGTTTGACAATTCTCTCGTTCATGATGTACGGCGTTCCTCAGAGTGAAGCTTTTCATTTTTTATGTTGTAAGGCACGCGAATCTCAGCGACTGGACTATTGTTTATTACATCATATGTAAATTGAATTTTTGTTACGTGTGTATATAGGATACGACTGCTAGGTGTATATATCCTCTCGCATTCTTGTTTTTCACCTTGAAAACGTTTTGCGTTGAGCAAAACGAAAGCTTGGGTCAATAAAACTAAGATCTTGATGATGTCTGTCAATTCATTATAGAGCCATATAAACCACAAATGAATGCTCATTGCTCAGTCTACCTGTGCAACCAAGAACCTCGAATTTTTTGTAGACACTATGCCTCCGTAGCACCACTCAACCATGACGACATCCATAATACATCTTCTGCTCCACCTTCTCTCTCAGATCATTTTTAGCAGCAATACTTTACAGTACTCAAAATTCTGTAGTAGCTTCTTGACTGCCATTTCAGATTTGACCTGATAATGACAAATAGCGTTTGCGAAACCAGTTGTCTAATTTTAACTGAAGAACAACTTTTTCATTTTCTAGCTACAGATATTGAGATATTTAGAGAACAGATTGATAAATTATTCATTCTAAACGTGGTGAACATTTTAATGGGATTTGCCTGAGAGAAGGGCTGTTCCTCAAATATACTAACTTTTATTTAAATATACACTTAATGTACATATATTTTTTTCAAATTACAGCCTTTATCGATGTCCTTTTCTAAAATTTTACGCAGTGGAAAGTCAAAATTTTAAGAAAATTGCCAAATTGTAAAATTAATCTAGAAAGTCCTCGTGTATGTCATCTATCCTAAAATCTTTTGGCCGAATAATAAACGAATTTTGGTAATACAATCAGGAGTAGGCAAAAAAAAATTTTCCGCCGTTCTTTACATCAATTATAATAATTTTATGCAGAACAAATAAAAGCGTATACGAGATTCCACTTCTTTTCATTTCAAGCACACATGGCAGTTCACACGGTGCTGGCATCTGGTAGGTACCACGCGAAGTACGGTAGGGCTAAGTTGTAGGTGGCCTTGGAGAAATTACGAGGCTTCTCCAGTGAACCGAAAGACTTGTAGAAGTTGCCTCTTTTAATTTTGTGGAAAGTTTTAACAGTGCTGCGCAATTCAAGATGCAACATGAAGCTGACTACTCAGCTTGTGGTAGTTGAAAAAGTAGAGCTAACAAAACTCGACTCAACAAAATTACAATGGAACTGACGACCACCCTCAGGGTCTTTCCACTTCCCATGCATGTGCAGGGTGACCGCGGCAGGCACCATTACAGCGTCCCCCAAACTGCCGCATTTGCATACAAATTGACTGAAAGAATTTTTGAGAGCTTACAGATTATATCAAAATATTAACGGTAGAAATTTTCTGCGCCAACGCCGATTTTCGGCGTACAAAACCCTACCAGTGTCGGGCACTTGGGGAAGCTACTAAGACTTCTGCCAAAGTGTGTCTGCCTGCCTTCACATGCGGCCAAGCTGCAAATCTGCCTTATTTTTTGAGATTATAAGCTTGCCAGACTTGCTTGCTTTGGTGATTGCGCAAGTGCTCCGGTGTAGTTCTTTTATACTTTCTTAGTTTCCTGCACTTAAGAGTCATTGAGGTTTTTAGATGTTTTCTATTCGTTGGAAAACCACAACGCGTGTTATATGAAAAGAAGAACTGGCAATTTTCGCAGTAAGCGTTTCAGCTTACAGATCGTGAAGTGAAGTGAACTGGAGAATCATACAAATAGATTGTTATTGTTATCAACGCTATAATGAGAAACACAACGACGAAAAGTATTTGTACACCCTCCATTGTTCTGCACTTTCGCTAATTTCTCATAAGCTGGTACTGATACAGTCCAAATTTTTTTTATTTCTATAAGTAAATGAAAGGGAATAGAAAGCTCAATAAAAAAATAGGTCATATGACTCGTATCGAATAAATGTAACATATAAATTTGGAAAAACTAAGATAACTAAATTATTCATTTTTAGCAAAATGAGAATATGTACAGTATATCACTATTTATAATGGGTAGTATATGACCTTTCATGGTTATATCTTGTGGTAGTCGACTCCTACAGCTTTGATGAGATTAGAGCCAGCTTCTGCTGGGTGTTCTTTCATTCTCCAAGAGCTATGCGTTCCAATCCTCGAGGTTCCTTCGGAGCCTAACGACTTGTCCTCACTTTCTAAATTGGGTCCCAAATTGACTAGATTCAAATCTGTATGCGTCGAAGGCCGCAGTAAAACTGTTATGTTCTTTTCCTAAGACATGCTGTGATCGAGTCAGACGATGCTTGGGGCCATTATCTTATTGGAAGGTGAGTCTTCGGATTACTCCAAGATTTCGCATCGATAAGAACTTTAGGCATCATCCATAACGTTTACATAACAATTATCATGCTTCACTATTTCTTTAATCAGAGTGAATTTTTCAAAGCCACTTGAAAAGGAAGTACCTCAGAATAAAACACAACCGTTCCACCTCCTTGCTTATAACTGTTAGCGCGGTGTTCTTTGGAGGAAGGCTTCACTTTTTTACACCTCATATCCTTGACATCATATATGCCCGATATTTCCGATTTCCGCTTCATGCAATCATTACCAGAAGCAATTTTCTTTGTCCTAGTGAGATATAGCAAAGTATAATGTAGCAGCACAGTAACACGATTTATAAAGAGGCGTTCTCCCAGGTCCATGGCCATATGCAGCGCAGTGCTATCCAGACACCACTGTATTAACCTTGCGAGTACTCGCGCTGGTACCCTATGTACTCAGCAGCTTGGCTAAGTCATTCACCAAATTTTGGAATGATATTTGCCGTTTTCTGCTACGTCCAGGAGAAGTCTCAACTCCGTCAGCTGGCTAAACCTCATAATAACAAGTTGCACTTCCATAGCTATTTCCTCCGTGGAGGTCAAAAATCTTGTGTCTAAAAGCAATGCTGAGCTCTTTCGTCCATCCCCATCGTGGTTTTGACGTGTGAATGATAAGATTTTACATTTTTTCCCACTACTTTATCCGTTCTGCCATTTTTTAACCTACAGGTACTTAATATCTATAGTAGAACGCTCTACACAATAAGTAAAGGAATGCGTATACTATATTATTATGTCTCCGCTTTACCAACGATTCTCACCACTGTGTGAATCATTTCGTCTTGGCACCTCTTACAAAACGTGCGTACTGTGTTAATTCTATTGCTCTTTACTCAAACAACTTAAGGTTGTTGTGCTAGGCATTGAGAATTTAAATAAAATGGTACCTAGTATGGGGTACACGAATAATTCCGTCACAAACTGTATTGGTTGAACTACTCAGATGAAACGTATCACTCGTTCGTATCAAAACTAGTACCCCGGACACGAATTTTTTCCTGAACCTTTCAGCAAGTACAGTCTCAAGGCAGCCAATGGCGTGGCAGGTCACAGGCCACAGTAGGAGGGGCAAAGGGTGATGGTTTGTAATGGGGCTGCACTCAGATGCGTACTATGGAAAAACTATGTAAATTCACAATTTACGTGTCATGAAGTTTATTCTCATAATTAATAGGCATCAATTAAGGTATAAATTATGATGTACTTGAACTTCGTTTAGATGTGAGCAGCAAGTGAAAATTGCTCGTGTGTTAACATTTTATATTGAGTCGCTGTGTATTTTATGTGCATGTTACAGGGAGTAAATCTCACCAAGCATTGCGCGCAATGCCTAGTCAATAAGTGAATTGAATCACTCGTACATTGAAAGGATAGGTTTGTTGTAAGCTTTCTTAGACTAGGCCAGGTTCTATACGTTCAATGTAGAGTAATATTAAAAAGATGCGTGCATAACAATAAAAGTTTGCAACATTTACTTTCTGTTGTATTACATAGGTTATGATCTCAGTTCTGTATTCACTAACTTGACATAACTCAGCGTAGCCGTACCTAATCTTACCTAGGCTAATGCAATCCTGGCTGATCCCTAATTACAATGGCGTAACCTGCCGTATCTAACCTAAACATATCTGTATTAAATCAACTTTCTTCTGAAATGCTGATTCATTTGGGACCTAAAAGTCGAGCTAAGCCAAGCCTACTTGACTTAGCGTGTCCGAAACTGTTGACAGGAACTTTAGCTTCGTCGTTTTGAATCGTATTATAGGGTGTTAGAAGCGACTAGCTCGAGTTGAACCGACTGAAATCTCAATAACACAAAGTAATATTAAATTTTTAGATGCATTACATGTGATAAATTTTGTTTCAAAGAATGAAACTTGAATAAACGGGAGGAATTCCGGACACCTGTCTGCAGTTTCGGACAAGTTAAGTCAAGTAGGTTTGGCTTAGATCGACTTTCAGGTCTCTATCGAATACGCCCTAACATACCTTTCTTAATGTCAATTAATTATCAATGGACATCAATACTTGAACTTAGTTTTAGAATTGCACTGCATGTGAAAAATACATAGATGCGTATATTATACACTGGTCACTGTGTAGGTACATGATGCGTACGCGCATAGTGTCTCTATCCATTGTTCAGCAAAGACTGTAGATTGGCAACAAATTACCGCTCGCGGCAAAACTTGGTTAGAGAAAAAGTGTTGCTTTATTCGGCCCTTAGCAATGGACTTACTGTACACCTACACTAAAACGAAGTAAGGAATTTGAAGGTCGTACTACGACTCACGATCAAATATTCAAATGACAGAACTACTAGGCAATCCAGCGTAGATCGTTAATAATTCTTGGTCACTTCTAACACCTACAGCACGATTAAAACGACGGAGCTAAAGCTCGTGTTTCTAGTTACGGGCAAGTTAAGTCAAATGGGCGTGGCTTAGCTCGACTTTTAGGTCCCAAATCGAACACGCCCTTAGTCCCGCTTGATTTAAGCTAAGCACATTGAGTTTATGTCCTAATCGAACACTCTTTAAGTTACGCTGCAGGGCGCTCATCATACATCGAAACCATTCATTTCATTATAGTATATACATCTGAATAGTGTGAGTACAGTGTAAGTGCATCGTCAAGAGTATGAGAACATTATGAACATAATATAATAGAACGGCTTTTGTAATTGATTTGACCGTTTAGTTCCTTAACATTTTTTAACCTAATTCGTCATGAGCGTAATGTGCCACCAATTTCCTGTACCAACTGACCAGTGTCTACATACAATGTGTGTGTATGTTACAACGAACGAGCCGAACCCAGCGTACTGCTTCGGCAATGAGTGAGATGAATCAGCCGTTTCAGAAAAGGGTGAATTTAAGTCAGATATGTTTAGGTTAGATAGGGTAGGTTCTGCCATGGTAAATAGGATTCAGAAGGATAGCGTTAGCCTAAGCTAGATTAGGTACGGCTAGACTGAGTTTTATCAAGGTAGAGAATACAGGACTGAGAACATAACCTATGTAATACATCAGAGTGTAAACGTTGTAAACTCTTATAGTTATGCACGCATCTCTTTAACATTACTCTCCATTGAACTAATAGAACCTGGCCTAGTCTAACATAGCTTAAAACAAACCTATTCATTTAATTTATGAGTAATTCAATTCACTTATTGGCTAGGCATTGCGCGCAATGCTTGGTGACATTTACTCCCTGTAACATGCACATAAAATACACAGAGACTCAAAATAAACTGCTAACACACTAGCAATTTTCACATGCTGCTCACATCTAAACGATGTTTAAGTACATCACACACTTTAATTGATGCCTACTAATTATGAGAATAAACTTCACGGCACGTAAGTTGTTAATTTACATAGTTTTTTCAAGGAACGCATCTAAGTGCAACTCCATCGCAAGCCATCACCTTCGCCCCTCCTACTGTGGCCTGTGACCTGCCACGCCATTAGCTGCCTGAGACTGTACTTGCTGAAAGGTTCAGGAAAGAAATTCGCACCCCGGACACTAGGCCTACGGACAGTTTGCTTCCGGACATTTAGGACGCCTTCGATTGGGTCGTCAAAGCCAAACACGCTTCACTTAACTTGTCCGTAACTGCAGACAGGTGCCCTGGCTTCGAGCCGTGCATTCACGTTTCAGACATTAACTCAAAATTGATGACCTGTGAGAGTTCAACGACTTCAACCTTACTTCGTAAAAGGGAAATTTCAGAAGGTTCCACTTAATCGAGTTGTTTCCAAGAATTGTAACGCGATTCGAAGTGATAGAGCTTAAGTTCCTGTCTTCAGGTCCGGACAAGGTAAGTGAAGTGTGCTTGGCTTTGACGACCCTATTGAAGGCGTCCTTAGTTGGCCTAATGGACTTCAAGCGTATACGGAATGCGTGGCCTACTAGATTGTATCCTCAGACAGTTTTCCTGTGAGACATTCAAGCTGCAATACAATAAACGAAGACTATTAGTCTGTGAATTAAATGCATGGTGAAACAATTTGAAAGACACACGAAATTATATAATTCGTCAGTAGTAAACTTGTTTAGCTTCTTAATACACAAGAATACTTAGTGATAGGCTGCACTTTACCTGATGACGCACTCAAAACACCGACTAGGTCCTATGGGAAATAGATATCCCTGTAATAAACACGTTCTTGTAATTCATATGGGAACCTCAAACAAAAAATACGCTGTATGTGGTAAGTAAGAAACGTATTTCCCAGCTTGAACAACAAATTCAGTAGTGCAGTTCATGTATGGGAGACAGCCATGACTGATTCCGCACTAACAACGTCGGAAGGAAGTCTGTTCCAAATGCTAACTATGAAATACGGACAGAACTGCTGACTTAAGGTCGTTCTTCGAGCTTAGTGCTTGAGTATTTTACCGTTGTTTCGCAAGCGATCATTGAGGTCTCTTTCAAAGAGTCCCGTTGTAGGTACGTCGTTTCCCAAAGGATCAACAGAAAGTCGGGAAAGAAAAAGAAGAACAGAACAAATAATCATTAAAAGCATAACAGTGCAGGAAGTTATGTGAGTCCAAAGGAAAGACGTCCAGAGAGCCTAGCTAGGGTAAAGTAACCTATAAGTTCCCTCTTCGGGCTCTGTTCCCCAAACCACAGGACGGGCGACGACAGTAAGAAATTGAAAGCTCTGTATGCTAAAAGTAATGAAAGAAACGCAGTACGATAATTTTGCCACAAGATTAGCTCTTGAATTTCAAAGTAGCTACTCTGTTCTGCGTTAACCTCTAAAAAGCTTTATGGTACTAGCGGGACTCGTGAAAATACCACGGTTGATGAGTGTCTTTACTTGTGAAAATGTACCAGACCCATACGCTGTTACATTTTGATTTAATTTTAACCTAATGCAGCTCTTCTAACAGAACCCACACCGTCTAAGTTAACGCTAGTCGCTCAGCTCAACAACGTACGTTTTCCTTAACACTCATCGTCTAAGCTAACGCTAACTCAACAACGTACATTTTCCTCGACATATGTATCGTCTAAGCTCACGGTAGTCAAACATCCAATGCTCCATATGAGTCTCATAGACTCATAGACGGTGTGGGTTCTGTCGGAGTCGTAATTTGAGCAATGATTGCGACAGGAGTTGCGACTGTCTGGGTCACCGCTGTAGCACCGGTGACCCAGATATGCTGATTGCGACATACCCCGGATGACAGGATTCTCCACGAAGGACTTCGATGTCCTTGCGTCNTTTTAACCTAATGCAGCTCTTCTAACAGAACCCACACCGTCTAAGTTAACGCTAGTCGCTCAGCTCAACAACGTACGTTTTCCTTAACACTCATCGTCTAAGCTAACGCTAACTCAACAACGTACATTTTCCTCGACATGTATCGTCTAAGCTCACGGTAGTCAAACATCCAATACTCCATATGAGTCTCATAGACTCATAGACGGTGTGGGTTCTGTTAAAACAGCTGCATTAGGTTAAAATAAATTGAAGTTGTAGGAGCGTATGGGTGTGATACATTTTCACAAGTAAAGACACTCATCAACCGTGGTGTTTTCACGAGTCCCGCTAGTATCCATAAAGCTTTTAAGAGGTTAACGCAGAACAGAGTAGCTACTATGAAATTCAAGAGCTAATCTTGTGGCAAAATTATCGTACTGCGTTTCTTTCAGTACTTTTAGCATACAGAGCTTTCAATTTCTTACTGTCGTCGCCCGTCCTGTGGTTTGGGGAACAGAGCCCGAAGAGGGAACTTATAGGTTACTTTAGCCCTAGCTAGGCTCTCTGGACGTCTTTCCTTTGGGGTCACATAACATTCTATCACTCTCATACTTTTAATTATGATTTGTTCTGTTCTTCTTTTTCTTTCCCGACTTTCTGTTTGATCTTTTGGTAAATACTTTCATGCATTTTTTATATCAAGATTCGGAGGTATCGTGTATTCGTCTGTTTCTCCAGTCATATAGCTCAGTTTATGACTCTATTGCTCAAATTTACGCTTTTTTTCAACATCATCGAAATTTTTCTTCTCTCCTTATAACATTGTCTTACGCTCCTACTCATTCAATGGGAAAGCCCATGAACATCATACGGTAATTAATTATTATAAGTTCTTATCATAACTCTGCAATAAATCCCCATTAAAAATTTTCGGTGGAACAAGCGCGGCGTATGGTGTGCACCTGGTCGCCTTTTTGAGCGGGGCAGCCGTGGGGCTCGGGTGCTGCACGGTCGGTTCGCACGTTTTGGGGTGGCACGGGCGACCTCGTTCCGAACATAAATCACCCAAACAGGGCGAGCTTGCCCGACCGTGTTCCACGGATATTCCGCCTTTTGACCAAAACAACAGTATACTGCTACTTCTGCGGAGGCGCAGAATATCCGTGGAACACGGTCGGGCAAGAGCGCCCTCTATGAGGGATTCATGTTCGGAGCGAGGTCGTCCGTGCCACCCCCAAAACGCGCATAACGACCGAGCAGCACCCGAGCCTCACGGATGGATGCCCCGCTCAAAAAGGCGACCTGCGGCGGCCATGTGTGGACCAAACGCCACGGTAGTTCCACCGAAAGTTTTTACTTGGGATACAGCACAAACTAAAGCATGAGGCACACTCGACCAATTTTATTCATATAAACATCGCTTGTTAGGCTAATCGGATTTCCTATTGATATTTGTATACATTTCATTACCTCCGCCAATGAGGATATATATGTTTTTGACGGAGTTTGTCTATCTGTCTCTGAACATCATAACTGAAAAAGTTATTGAAAGATCTAGATGAAATTTACAGGAAGTGTTACAAAAGTCTCAAGAACCATGATTAATTGCTAAGGGTGATGATCCGTCAGCCCCGTTGTCTGTTTGTTCGCCTGTTTGCATGACTCAAAAAAGCTATGGGCGAATCTTCATCATATCAATACGAACTGTTATGAATACGAAAAGCAGTTGAATAAAGTTTGGTGATAATCCGTCTATCTCTTTGTTCGTTCATCTCTCAGTCTTACTTACTGTTAGCGTTGCGTTTCTTGGCGAAGATTTGCGCTCTGTGGATGCAGCTCTACTTAGACATGACTCCCTCTCAAATTTCCTAATTTTCATAAACAAATAAACATAGACAAACATTATTTCTTTTTTACTGCCGCACATGAATTTGGCACTAAGTAGTCACTATTTCGCTTACATCATAAGGTCGTAGGCAGTAAAAAAGTCTTCTTGACAGCTCTGGCGATAACTGAAACTCTGGAAGCAAGCTTCATGCAGCTGTCATTTGCGAAAAAAAGAGAACAAAAGCATTGTTCTTCAATATAGCTCAGATCTTTGTTATGCATGCGAAGAGCGAAAATATGTTCTAAGTCAAAGAGAAAATGACCTGCAAACAGTAGCAGCTTAAGAAAGTGTAAACTTCTCTCCTGTTATACTCTCCCTAGATGGTATCCAATATACCTTAATTTTTTCCTATCTTATACTAAGAGCGTAACGGTAGTACTAACGCAGGAACAAACGAACGAAGTAAGCAACGATCGAAAAATAATCAACGAACTAATGCCGATGTCACACGCTACTCAAAAAAACTAGTATCGTCATCTTTTCTTCCGAACGTTATGTTGAACTCTTGTAAACACAGCTTTGAGATTGCCAAGAAATGGTGTAAAAATGTTTACCGTCAGTTCAGTTTATTCCGCAGGTGCCGTTAGTTAACTATCGGGCATATAATTATATCTGGGGGGGGGGGGGTATTATAACTGAAAATTCTTTGCAAGTATGTGCTATTTAAATGGACACATCAACACATTCGAACGAAAAGATGACGATACTCATTCTTTTGACTGGCGTGTGACATTGGGATTAGGAAGAAACGTAGGGAGGATCAAGCAGAATTAGAATATGACATATATTATAATTCGGCTTGGTCCTCCGTTCGTTAGTAGTTGGCCGTGACACTTTCATTAGTATTGGATTGGGGGAAAATTAGGGATAAATAGGAGAAGGAGTCAAGTTTAAATTGACGTTGCTACTGCTCCCATGTCTTAGGTAGAAACACTGCCTGGCGGTGCATTGCTCACCCTTCGTGTGCCACATAATTGAGGAACCGAACTTTCGTTCTGCAGAATTTTCACAGGTTTCTTCAGTATTAGATAGAGGAAAATTAGTATAATATCACTGAAGAACATTGCTTTTGTTCTGCGAAATTTCCACAGGTTCCTTCAGTATTAGGGGAAAATTAGGATGTCACTGAAGAACATTGTTTTTGTTATGTGGAATTTCCACAGGTTCCAGCTCGTACATGACAGTTCTATAAAAAATGCTACTGCAGTTTGCTAAATGGACTGTTTTATTTGAAAATATTCGCAAAATGTGAGATGACAAAGTGATAGACATTTTGCGGCAGGCCTACACAATCTGACATATTTTCAACGGTAATTCTTTCTCTGATAAATGTTCTGACTACCAAAAGATTTAAGTAAACATAAATTATTCACAGGACAAAATAGCTACGAAAGAGTGAAAGGTAAATTATTGTGACGCAGAAAGCATTTTTCTTTAACTCTCGTGCTGCGACTTTTAAAGCTGGTTATTGAAGTTGAAGCTTTTGCATTGTTAAGATAAAGAACAGTTTACAAGAGGAGATTCTCTACCACGCCGTTGATGAAGGCAGGTAATCTCACAATTTTTGAATGCCCGATGATAATTATAATGGTCATCGATTGGTGCCATTGCGTTCAGCTTCTCTCGGTAGCTTTAACTTGGCCTGTACTTAATCATGAGCGGCAATTATGGTGCTTTGAACCAAAAATCAGATGCTAGTCCCAATTGTATGACTCTTGAGAAGGCCTCAAACGCAGTGCTGTGGAGTAGATGAACGTTCAGTTTGGGATTAACGCCGTAAACTCGATTCAAAATTGCGTCACCAATGCTCGTAAGTGATATTCTTGACAAGCCAAAGTAGCTCACTTGTACACCTTGCATAGTTCAAGTTCTAGAGTTGAAAATCACAACATTTCTTGCATAAATTAGTTACTGCAAACCATTGATGCGGGGGCATCAGGTACTTCAAGTTTAGGAAACAGCTACTCATGATTTAGGAAGTACTCTAAATGGTGTAGTTGCGTAGCACGTAGCTTCCTTAAGTCCCGTCTCTACTTTAGTTTTTTGACTGCGTTCCCTCATCCACTCGGCCGAATGTTCTGTAGCGCAGTTGTGAGCACAACTTGTGTACGCTACACAAAGTTATGAAAATGTTAGCCGTCATTTCAGTCTCCTCAGCGTCAGCTACAAGACAAGACACTGACTGGACATTGTAGACAATGGTATCCCTTTACCACTTGGGAGCAATTTGCACTGATAAGACGATAGTTTGGGGATCGCCTCCACAATGCTGACAAATGAAGCTAGCAACGGGTGTCAAGGACTTCCGTTCACAAAACCTTCAGGGAGAAAAGATTCAGATGGCGAGGACTTCAACCCCCAAACAAACTTGCTCTAGTTTTAGTGAGTCCCTAGATCGGGAAAGCATTCAATGGGTCTATTGTGAAATGTTTAAAAAAAGACAGTGATGAGCCAATCCACAGAGCACGTAGTCATGTCTGCAGCCAGAATCTCTGCAGATGGGCAGGAGCGTCCAAGAACTGGGTGGTAGCTACATGCCCGCTTGAACACTGCACCTGATGCTGAGGCTGGAGATGTGCATTATGACATATCCTGTTACACAAAGTTGAAGAACGAGGACAGTGCAGCTGTGAACAACTCAATAAATGCACAGAGAAGTTCTAGTTTCCTCAACAAGTATTTTAAGTGAATTATTTTATGAAAAATTCCTAAGCGGAGAAATATATCTATATATATTTTTCTCTCTTGTACGAACAGTAGGTTGTGAAGTAGAAATGTACATTCAATTCTTAACCTAGCGTGTAAGACTCGTTGCTTATTGTTTTACACTAGTATACTGAACATGTACTGTAATAGAACTATTGTATGAATACCTTCCGACGGGGAGAAATAAATGTATTTTCTTTCTTTCTTTCTTTCTTATGCCAGGCAGGTAAGCCTCCCTTGGTATTTGCTCAACTTGTAGCATTTGTTCAGTTCAATAGTTCTGCTGATCTGAGGAAGCTGTGCGATCGGCGTCTAGTCCAACTAGACTCGGGCTGGATTGGCTAATGTGTTATATTTGACACTGTTCGAAAAACATCCATTACAGAAGCTAGGACCAGATTGGTCAAAATGAACAGAAAGAACTGGCATTTACATCTCTCGTAAAAACAGTTGGTGCTGCTCTAGCAGAGGCATTTCGCATTCATGTGAGTAATGATGAGGCACAGAAGATTGCTGAAGTGAGTCTTATGCTGCGTCAACTGATTTTTCAGGAACAGAAGCATTTTAGGGGATCATTCGATCCCAGTTGCCTCAGTGAAGCAGTTAGTAAGTCTCTGCGTTGACCCTTCTAAAAGTCCTTCTTGAAAGATCAATCTCTATTGAGGATAAAATAGCTATTATTCAATACAATGAAGATTTCCACTAAACTCAGGGTAGTTATACATAACAGTTAATCACCGAGTTAGCTTACTTCAAGTAGCTTGGCCCAATTTCGAACGTGTCACTCTTTATTGCAGATGTCTGAAATGTTCAGTATTTAAAACGAGCTATATTCCTTGTACCAAGAAGAAGATTGTATACTTTAATTATTGACGCGTTGTCTTTGTTTTGAAATGACTTTAAATAGGCTATCGTCCATTGAATCAGTCAGCCCTTTAACTTTAAACGCAGCAGATGTTAAGCCCTTTGAATCTTCTGTCATCGAGTCTCCTTCGATGTATGCTGAACACCTTCCTCATACACCTTCCTCATTAACATCGACCACAGATTTTCGATGGGATTGAGGTCAGGAGAAGCAGGGGGCCATGTCATTGAGATGTGTCTCTTTGAGGCTTAGACTATGCTAGAACGCCACGGTGGCCTTGGCGGAAAGCATTGTCATAAATCATGCATGAACATCAGCTGACGTCGGCGTGCAAGTGGGAGGTCTTCCAACCATGTGCACAAATGCTCTTCCAAAAGCCGGCAGTAGGTCTTCCTGGTGATTTTAACACCTTCGGGATCTAGAAATGGTCTTACAATCTCGCCAATGGATAATCCCTGCCCAGAACATTACCCCACTTCACTCTGCTGACGCCGAAGTCGAGCAGAACGAGGTTCTCCAACAGGCAGCTAAAGCTTGACTTATTCGTCGGGTACATCCGAGGTGACTGGAGCCTCGTCCGTTGATCTTCATTCATTTCTTTGCCCATGCGATGGGTTTTTCCTTGAGGGACTTGTTCAGGAAGGGTCTTGGGATGGGTTTCGCATTCTTTATCACCTCTCTGAGAACCCTGCCCCGGGTATTTTTCTACACAGGTCCAATCCAAGCACTTTAGAATCAGGCAGCACTGGCTGCACCGGGATCTCGTACAGCCTGCCTCCGTCTTCTCCTCATAGCCCTCTTGGTTATCGTCTTTCGTTTGCTTTTGTGTGCTTCCTGATCCTGGGATGTGTCGCAATCAGGCCACGACCGGGCTACCGCGCCCTTGAAAAAGGTAACCATAACCCGAAAAATGGTCGTGAGAGCGCCATGTAGCGACGAACGGAGTAAGCTCTACGACATTAAAGATACTTTTAATTTAAAATTTTGGCGATGAAAGTTCTAAGGAACTGATCTGATTTACTTACTCTAGTGTAAGGAGTTTATTTGTTGGGTATTTGAATGAATTTTGTGCACTTATTCAAAAAAGCGTTTGTGCTCTGTGACCTGATCACAGTAACCCGTGTCGGAGTCGTAATTTGAGCAATGATTGCGACAGGAGTTGCGACTGTCTGGGTCACCGCTGTAGCACCGGTGACCCAGATATGCTGATTGCGACATACCCCGGATGACAGGATTCTCCACGAAGGACTTCGATCAGGAACGCAGGGCACCAAGATCTCTATCTTACTCTACCACAGAAACACCATTTGCAAGTCCTTGGGTAATCCGCTCCTTCTCTACAGTTGTCAGTTATCGCTGACTCGGCATCTTGTCACACATGCAATAAGGCGGTACAAGTTAGGTATTGGGTCAAATTTCACAAAGTCACATAACTCGGAGGTTACTGCATCAATCTTGTTGTAAATGTATCACTACGCTGATTGTAGTGGAAACCTTCTTGCATTGAATATCACTTTGGTGTTGTCTGTAAACTAAACTTATTAAAAAAAATCAACCTGTAATAGAGCGTGACACGTACTTTAGAATATATTGTAGCCATTATATCACCACCATTTCTGATCGGAATACGCACTTTACGAGTGCGACTAATACGATCTGAGTATTTGCTGGTAAAAATCTTGTTGATGTTCTTGTCTCACAAACACTTCCTGCTTTTATTCTCGTTCTTTAGAAGGTTTATACTGCAGAAAAATAGGTCAACTTACTCCTCATGAACGGTACAGCTGCTAGCACATGGGTATAAGAACTGTACTGTCAGCGCTAGGTTATTTTCGATGGTGGTAGATATTTTCAGCACTTTCTGTCGGTATATCAAGTTAATGTTATTATCGGTTAAATTCCGTTTATATAAATACTGCAACTAATTAAAAATTACAATAAACGCACGTTTGTTGCAATTTGCTTATAACTTGGTTACTACATCCGAAAACAGCCATTGACGGCATGGTTAATCGAAGCTACTCTCTCCACCTGCTGCTCAAATGTTAATGATCAACTGCGTGGGTGCTTGACCAAAGCCTTCTAAACTACATGTATTCTATAGGAGGCCCTGGCTGGACTCACGATGCGTGACAGCATGATGCCGAATGCTAATTTCATTCGAAATGATAATGATGATGATAACTATCAGGAAGCAAAGAGCGTATCGGGAGGACTCACGAGCAATTAGCATCAAAAAGTGACGTAATCAATGGCGTCACATCGACGAATCTATGACTGAGCAGCCTATGAGTATCTTAACTAATTTCAGCAGAAAAATTGTCCTAAGTTGAGAATTTTAATTCTTTAGCGTGCAAATAAATGAAGAGAATGCATACTAACTGAGCAATAAACATTTATCTATAGAAATTGCAGTGGATGCTGGTGGAAACTTTCGCAGCACTAGAAGTGATATTTGGGCCAGTATGGCGACCTGATTTAACTTCATTTTTTAACTAAAGCCTTCTTTACACATCATATTCAGTTCACAGTGCTCTTCACAAAACATATTGATTCTTTACCAACAAATATAAGCAGCATTATAGCTTATTCTGTACGCGAGATAAACCACAGTAACAATTACCCTATTGCTCGAATTTTCTGTACTTGACGACAACATTTTATAGTCTTTTGCAGCTCAAGTAGCTGGCCAGTCATGAGGGGGAGATTGAATTAACTAAATCGAAAAAATGCGGTGATGTGTTAAAAAAAAAAACAACTTGCAAAGGCCTGAGGCCCACACTCCAATACTTCGACTCGTCGATATGATGTAAATTTGCTACGTGCGGTCACGGCTAAGTTTCATTTTAGTCCCATTGAGTCATCCCGTTATACTCTTTGCTTCCCAATAACTATCATCTATCTGTCTAACCCGTTTTTTTATTATATCCTGCATCCTATGCTCTATGTCTGGAGGAAAAGATATGTTTAACGTTTACACTGTTTGAAGCTATTCGATTTTTTGCTCTTACACAGAATATTGCAAACCAGTCTCTAATATATATTAGTAACCAATTGAGTTCCATGCCCATTCCTTCACTTCTCGCTGCCTTCACCACGAAGCGACTCTTGTTTAAATTGGCATTTTCCACTAACAGCAGTTACAAATATCTTCTCTATTTTCAAACATATCTTGTCAAATTCATTGAATTAATCAATTAATTTTGCAAATTCAAAATAATTAAGGTAGCAAAAAATAGAAAATTTTAACTTTAGTTTCACTGATCTTGAAACTAGTGTTTTCTACAGTAATGCTGACAGTATAATGCTGACTCTTTTATATCAACGTTCTACTCTCGTGTGTAAGAGGCTGTAGCTATACGGCAACAAATATTCTAGGAACAGATTAATAAATATTTAATTAATGGATATTCGTGTTTATTAAGGGCGCTGTCCATGAGCCTTCTTGTATCCCGCGCTACAGATGACGTTCACTTAGTTCAGTAGATTGTATTTGTGTTGCAAAATTTTATAATCCCATCACGAAATTCTCCAAGTTAGGGTCTGAACGAGAGTTAAACATACATACTAATAGCAGATCACATAGACCCAGTCTCCTGAAATATTGAAAAACGCTCCACTCACAACGTGGTAAACCATGGTGTACTTGGCATGGGGTGCCGGTATCATATTTCAGTGAGACAGCATTCAAGGTCTTCATTTAAAATACAAAAGTTTTGAGCAGAATTTGGTGTTCAGCCCAAGCCTCGCTCACCTCCTAAGCGAGGGCCTGCCCCCGTATCACCATGAGAAAGAGAGGAGCTTGCGCCCCTGACAGCAACTGCTTAAAAAATCTTCTGCACTGACGTCGCTTCGACGGAAGCTCCCTAAAAATGCACAAAAACTACTTTGAATTCCAGCAAAAAAAAAAACTCTGCTGCTTCCGCCCAAGTCAGCTGGAGCTACGAAGCATATTTTTATGAACACTCGCGGTATCCCCGCAGCTGGCCAAGGAAGTCCCACTGCTTCTCACACGGACGAGTAGTTTTCACCGAAATAACTGCGTGTGAGTGTTGGTGAGTAACTCGGAGATAATTTCTATAATTTTTCACCCCAAAGTAATCTGGAAATTCATGTAACTGAAGAAAATATCGTCTGCCTACAATAAATAAGAAGTGAGAGATATGAATGACCAAACGACTTACCCCGGATGAAGAGCGCTCTGTCTAACACTAAGGCGCTACAGCAGCCAACATCTCAGTATAAAACAAGGCACTTTACCGGCAAGTTACCCTCGTCTTACTGCTGAACATGGCAAAGATCGGACTGCAGCAGCGGTTTTCTGACTCTTTTATTCCTTACCGCTGGAGGGATATCTTGAAGTGGCTCAGAATACACCGGAAATGAAGCTATGATCCGAGCCCAACTTTTTCTGTAATTGCAGTTGGTCGCTCGTAAACAACAGACTTTTTGAGGGCCGTGCTTCATATCTAAAGAGCGGATGGCTCAGAAAAAGAGTTCCAGCGGAAACGGAGTGTGAAGCGTGCAAATATTGATGCTGGAGAGGGAGAGTGATGGTTGGTGGGAAGCGTCGCATACATGTCTTCTGTATACCCAACCCCACTCGTCCTGAAATAACAGTTAACGTTAAGTTCTGTCATACTTACGACTTAGACGATTAAATTGACAGCGATGTAGATAGTATCCCGACTGTTTCTTCGGTAGACGAAAGATATATATATGCTGAAATGATTACCTAAGAGAGTGAATAACCGCCCACTGCTCTACATTATATGGAATTGATATGACAGAGATGCCATACGTACATGCATGTCTAGATGTAAGGCATGACCTGTTTTTCAGCAATCCCATGTGGTGAGGCTGCAAGCTTGCGACATTACGTAACATCTAAAGTGCTATTACCGCAATGCTCTTCTGCGACGTTGAAAACAGAACTTGTGCTACAAAACTTACCCTAGTACAATTATTGGCGGCTCCAGCAGCTAAAATCGAAAAAATAACACTGGGCAATCAATTTTTTTTAAGGGCAACGACGAAGTAGCCGCTAGGTATAACTGGGGTAGTTAGTACTTATTAAATGAATCGCTGGCCGGGTAACTGTTCAACAGAACTTTGAAGCATTATTTGTCTAAATGGATCTAATGCGCATCTAACCCTGACAGCGTACTTCATAAAAAAGTGTTTCAAATATGTCATTCTAACGAGAAAACGGCATTTTCTTTGTCTCTATCAGGTTAATTGACAATAGGACCAGCGTATAGGGTGGAAGGGGGGATCATGCGGGCCTATTTTAAATCATATTACGGTTATTACCTGGTTCACAAAAGCAGCTGTTAAAGCTTGACAAGGTTTCGTCCCTGAATTGAAACACTGTAAACATTACTTACCGTATCTACTGCGCGCCAGAAAATGTAATGACGTTTCTATTTACCAATAAAATCTGAAATTTAAATTCTTTGTGTACACCCACTTGACCCCAAGGATGGGTCAATCGGGCGAAATTTGAAAGAAAAGTGCTTACCACGTATCGAAATTTCAAGGAGAATGACCAGGTCTCAACTTGGTTGCCAACAGCAATAGCAGTACCTACCTTGTGTCTTCATATAAGTTTTCTGTTATTTTCCAACACAGTCTTCCTGTTCATGGCTATAAAACAGTTATTCTTGTAGTTAACAAGTGACGTGCATTGCATTTCGCATCAAACATGGAATGATTCTCAGGCATTTTTAGTATTGAATTACACGTTGCACTGTATACAGTATATTGTACAGCTAGAACCTATATTCAGAGCTGGGATTGTACATGTTGCACTGTATACAGTATATTGTACAGCTAGAACCTATATTCAGAGCTGGGATTCGGTATTTTTTCTGTACCGCCGGTTCGGTATTCGGTAGTTAAAAACAGGGTCAATCGGTTCGGTATTTCAGTATTTTACCAAAAAATATACCGAATGATTCGGTATTTTTTCAGTATTTGGTTCGATATTATTATTAAACCTTCGTGTCTGGGCCCCCACGGACAGGAAACATAACCAAAATGAAACACTTTGCAACACTGGGAAGCCCAAAACGCTGCTAAAGGGAATGCAACAAAAAGCCATTTACAGCTGACTTGAACGCTTGCAGGCCAACACGACTGAAAGCCGATGCCGGCAATGAGTTCCAAGCCCTAACAGACCAGGGTGCGAAACACCGACCGAACTGATTAGTTCGGCACCTAACATTCTCCAACGTGAAAGAGTGCGCACCGACTGTAGCACGCGTAATTCTCCTAGAGACTTTGAGGGCCGGGACAGAAGAATACAACCAATGCCTCTCATTATTGTACACCTTATAAAATACACAGAGTTCGGCCACCCCTCTTCTCTGGGACAGCTTTACCAGATTATTATCTGCGCACAGCCTGCTGGCCGAACTAACAAGTCGGTCCAACAGACGTGACTGTCAGCAGCTGAAGCGGAGACCGGAGAGCAATACTCCAACACAGGCAGCAAAAAACATCTGCGGACAACCTCACTGTCACTAAACACAGAATTCACCTTACGCAGGAGGCCAATCTTAGTGGAAGCACGCAGCACCAGTCGCCTAATCGCCTAATATGCGGCTCATAACTAAGCTTCTCTTCAAAGACAACACCAAGAATCTCCAAGGAGCTAGACCTCTGAAGCAAAGTGTCATCAATCTCCGACTAATAATCATAGATTTAGTCTTACTGGCATTCAGCTTCATACTTCAGGCCGAAAACCATGCTCTAATGCGTGACAAATCCCTATTCAGAGACTGGGCGACAGTTTTAAGCATGCGGGGAGCAGGTATCACTGCTATCAAAGTGGAATCGTCGGATAGTATACATGTCACTAGTGTACAAAAGGGACAACAGCGGGCCAAACACGCTACCCTAAGGAACGCCAGGCTCTACCGCGACTGAGGCACTCAAAACGCCGTCAACAGACACACTCTGCGTTTGCTCAGAAACAAAATCACGAATGATTGACAGAACCCTACCACCTACACCAAACGACTCAAGCTTGTATAATAGACCCCTGTGGTTGATTCGGTCAAACGCCGTACTAAATTCTAACTGTACAAGGCGTGCCTCAGACCGACAATCCAGCGCAGGCTATAAATGGTGTGGTACCGACAACAAGGCGTCACAAAAACCCAAACCAGTTCTGTACGCCAACGACCGGCAGGCATTAAACCCATAATCTCAGCAAAACGACCAAGCTTACAAGCGACCAATTTTTCGAGCACTTTCGACAAAATGGGCATCAGCGTAATGGGCCAGTAGTTGGCGACATGGGGTGACACTGGACCCTTGGGCATGGGAGTTATATGCCCAGTACGCCAATAATGGGAAAACTTCCTAACCGTATTCGGCGCCGGAAGATCACTGCTAGCTTAGGGGCAAAAACGCCAGCAAGCTGCTTATAAAACAGAGGAACCATGCCCACCGGGCATGTAGGTTGCAAAAACTCCTTATATATATGTATATATAAAAACACTTTTAAAAGGCTTTTAATACATTCTAAAGCCCATAGAACACCTATTTCAAGCCTTTAACTACATCATCCGCTGGCAGTTCACGCTCCAATAAGCTAGGAAAGACGTGACATTATGACACACTACGCCCAATTCTCACAGCGCAACTTCTCTTCTCTTGAATGAAGTGCAATACAGCGTGAGAAAGCTCAACTTAACAGAAATAAACGGGATTTTCCTAATATCTTTCAGGAAGGACTGTGGGTCATAGAGGGCTAAGAAGCTTCTTTTGCGGGAGCGGGAAATTCAAATGTACCAAGAAAGTCCTTCGGTACATCCATTCGGTATCGGTATCGGTAGAAGATGTAGTATGGATTCGGTATCGGTATTTCGGAGATGAAAATACCGCCGGTACTACCGAAATACCGAATTTCATTCTGTAGTCCCAGCTCCGTCTATATTATAAGCATTTTTACTAAGTACATAAGTTTCTACAGGCTACATTGTATATATAATATGTATGTATGGATCCAGTATAGATTTATTCATAGCTATAGATGCATAAAGGCCCTTCATATGACCATAAATAATACACATCTAGTGAGCTATATTTCATTTGTATGGCGTTATTGTGTATGTTTATCATGCATATTGATTCCATCTAGATAACATGTCCCACAACTTAAAAGTAATGTAGTGTTGGGCAACAAACGCACTACTATGTAGTGTTTCAAACAACCTAAGCTAGATAACTAGATACAGTACTACAGGGCCTCAGTGTTTCTTTATCATTAGAATTATATCAATGAATTTTTCAAAGAATGCTCAAATCGTGACAAATATCCTTTAAAAAAAGTCGGAAGAAGGGTACACCTTAAAGTAATTTATATTTTTTCGAGCACGATCTAATAAGCTATCTTAGAAAACAAAAAGATTTAAATACAGTTTCTAAAAAAGTTACAGTGGAAAAAATAATATGCTTCTAATAATAAGCGTTCCTTCTCTTGATTTACATTACAGAGGAAGTTTCAAGCAATGTATTAGCTGCGAGATATCAACGTTTTATTTGATGTTTGTAGGGTTCAATGTATTGTATTTTAGTAAAATATATCGTAGTATTTCTCAGTTACAAAGGGTATTAATCACCCCAGCTACTTGACATAATATCACTCGTGGTCAAGTGGTTAGGAGTGCTGCCTGACTCGCTGTAAGGTCAGAAGTTCTATTCGCAAGGCAAAGAAAAAGTTTTGGCAGCTCTGCGTCAGCGTTTCTGTCATTCACAGTCTGCCCCGGATGGAGTGCGGGGTTGTCCGTAAATGGGAAAGGGTTCAGGGAAGAGGGGGGGGGCGCAGTTTGCACTACTCTTCCTTCTACAATGCAATTGCTCAGACAATCTGCGCTCGACAGCAGCCGTACATTTCTCTAGGCACTACAGTGGATTAATCTGCAATTTGGGTTGTCTAGATTGGGTGTGCGACAAAGGTAACTTGAACTTTACCAATGCTCGAGGGTGTTCCCACACCGGTTCACGGGGCATGCATATAACGGCATTCTGGAAAGAAGAGAAAGAACCAAATGGAAGGCAGCAAATTGGACACGACAGAAAGCGTCCTGATGGCCTGACTAAAGTGACCAATATGGGGAGCCCATGAGGTTGCTGATCCCCATAATAAAAGATAGGCGAACTCATGGGAACGAAACCGCCAAAAAGCGACAATATAACCAATCGTCTTCTGCACAGTTCCAACTTACTTATTTCAGACGCGACGAATGCGTCACGTCATGAAGTAGAATTAGTACGCTCGTACTTCGTGAAGCCGCTGCTCGAAATATTTAATCGGTCTCTAAGAACAGGAGAAGTTCCGCAGGACTGGAAACTAGCTAACGTGATACCGATACATAAGAAGGGGGATAAGAAAAGCCCCAGCAACTATC
>LQNS02278076.1:33701699-33718989 GCA_001587735.2 Parhyale hawaiensis | reverse complement strand
AACTACCTTACGAGTTTAACAGTTTTTTACTTTTTGTAGTACTGATGCATCATCAAAATTAAAAGAATGGTTTTATTCGCGGCAGTGTTGGTATATCAATGACAATTCCTGCTTCCTCCGCACATTGTTTGCATGTTCTCCGATTCATGTTTTTAAATTTCGTCCAGTTTCACCGATGTAGCAGGCATCACAGTCAGAGCTTTCCAGTTTATAGATCAGATCTATCGACTCATCATTGGGTCTTTTGTCTTTGAGATGACAGTTGTTTCTAGATAGTACAGTATTAGTAGCTTTATTGGCCAAAATTATATATGGCTTGAGCACTCGCTGCACCCTTTCTGAGCAGCCCTTGATGTACGGCACGCTAACATATTTAGGATGTTGAGACTGAGCGTTGCTAATAAAATTAGTTCTGTTGTTAGACTCAGGTTTCTTTGTTTAACAAGCAAATTTGGCTGGAAAGTTGTTGTTGTTTTTAAGGAGCTGTTTGACCTCTTTGAATTTTTCTTCTTTGTGCTCATCGCTACATAATGTCAGCTCGATGGTAGAGCGATTAGGCCACACTTTTTCTTTGGCACAGTGGATGGTAACTTGTGAAATCTAGGTATCTTCCAGTGTTGGTAAGTTTACGATAGATGGAGAAGGTTAGTTTTCCATCTTACTCTGCAAATCTTTAAATCTAAATAAGGAATTCTTCCATCTCATTTCGTCTCCATTGAAAATTGAATGCTTTGATTAAAGGCGTTGATATGCTCCAAGAAGGTTCTACATTGGTGATTTGGGATTGCAGTGAGGATATCGTCGACATATCTGATCCAGAATAGGAATTGATCAGGTGCCTGTTGGAGAATGTTTTTCTCCGAGTGTTGCATCGTTATTTCAGCTAAAGCGACGGATACTGGTGATCCCATCGGCGTTCCTTTAATTTGATGGTAGATTTGGTTATTGTATTAGAAGTGACGATCGTGATGACGACCCAACGGGTCACGGGTCGTCTAGTAATAAATAAATGTGTGGTAGAACAGAACTTCCGACAAGGTGAAATACCGGTATGTACCTACTTGAAGCCCGCTGCAGATGATTTTCAATTCGACGCGTTCGAATATTTCGTACTGTCCTTGCAAACACGACTGCGTGTCTACCAAAAGTTTCGATGAAATGTTTACGGTCGTATTCTCTGGCTTTGCCCGAGTCACTGGTGCAGTGTCTTTTCAATTTTTTAGCGAACGTCGCATCAGAGAGCAGTGCTCGTTTTTGTTTACACACAGAACAACGCATTCGAACGCGGTGAAGTGAAAACACAAGACAAGAGACTATCGTCTGCAGCGGGCTTTACAGGGTAGAATGAAATTATAGTAAAGAAAGTTAGTGCTGTGTCAAACTTTATTTGCGGCTAGAATACAGCAGTATGATAGAAAAATACTCTCTTAACGAGTGCAATAATATAGTTCAGATATATTTGTTAATGTGAGTCAATGGCCATATAGACGGTTGATATTGTTTGAAATCAGGAATGTTCCTGATGTTGGTGAAAACTAGACATTTTTATAGTTTTTGATGCTTTTTCCAAAAATCAGGACTGCTAGTTCGAGAAATTAATAGTACACTAGTTAGGTTTCAAAGTTCTTTTTCGCATCTACTACTGAAGGAAGTCAAACTTGTTTTTCAGCATTAAATTAATCATCGCGACATAATAATAACCAAACCTAATAAAAATAACAGTCCAGAAAAGTAACACTGAGTAGCACAGATACTACGTTATTATATTCTGCAACATTTTAAATATGCTTCGCCATTCCGAGTTAAAATAAAGCAGTACGGATTTTTCAAACAATACCTAGACGGTGTAGCATTACAAATCCTTCTTGCAGACGAACCTGCTGTAGTGGTGACAGTACTATGGAGTATGGCACTATGGAAAGCACTGCGGCGGTGGGTACTTCTCTTCGGAGTGTTGGCGTTGCACCTTGAAGTGAAGTACAAAGTGGTAACGTTGCACTATGGTTTCGAGTGCGAAGTGTCTGACGTGCCTATTCAACATACGGGCGAATAGCTACCACATGAAAATATCATAATTTTATTATGTTCGTTATTTGCTCCACTTCTATGTTAGTCGTAACAACTTAAGATGACATAGCTAATTCTAAACCACAATAGGTCAATCTCACCGAACTTACAAACGAGGCAGTTTTCGCGGCCCCCTGTGCCACAGTTTCCCGTCGCCCAGATGCGGTTGTTGGGGAATATCCGTTAATGTGTTTGTGTGTCTGCCTGCCAATTTTTTCTTAATACTATAACTCAAGCATAGACGGAGTTTCTTTAAATTTATGTGCGTTGTAAGGTATAATGCGAAGAGCAAATAACCATATTTTTGTGATGGGCTGTTCGTTCGTCGCTGTGTTGCATTCTATGGTAAAATTGTTGAAAAATTGCAGCCAATTTTTTTTATCCATTTTTACCTCTTTTTTTCGATGTACATTACGAATCTGAAACCAGTTTTTCACGGTCGGACCTAGAAATCTCATTTTTCGCCATTTATTCATATGCATGAAATTTCTTTAGAAATATGGACGATGATCAGAAAATGAGACAAACAGAGGATGCATAGCTAGGGCTCGTGGCGAAGGCACACGGTATGTAATTTACAGCCTTAACGCGCCATGCTACCTCTTGGGTGGTGTGGAAACGTAGCATCTCAATGCAACGTAGCCAATGCGAACTGTTTTCTTTTTTTCGATTTCTAATCCCAGGTACTGATTGTACAGTGCAATTTTACCCACCCATAAACCCCGATTTTCCATGGGGTCTCCATTATCGTCCCCATTATCGTAAGCTATTTAATGTATATAGGCCTATGTAAAAAGGGGGTACAAAATGGAGAAAAAATGGGCTTTCTAGGTACGACCGCCAAAAACAGTTTTCAAATTCGTAATATGCATCAAAAACACGTCGATTAAAAAAAGTCAAAAAGTTGAATGCAATTTCGACAATAATACCCATTTTAGACTTGTTAGGATAATAACAAAAAAAAATATATGGTTGGATCTTTGTGAAATTTACAGGAATTGTTGATGTTAAAATTTACAGAAATTGTTAATAATGTTAGAAGACATAAATTATTAAATTTCCGTGATGATCAGTTGGTCCATTTGTGTGTTTGGCTTATGTTTGTCATGCCTAATGTTTGTTAGCAGCGTAACTCTAACAATAATGAACGGATCATCAAAAAAATTGAAGAACCTATGTATTATTATTAATAGGCAAAAGTTCTATGAAATTGGTATCGATACGAAGAAAATCGTAGCTTCGCAACCAATTAAAACTTTTTTGTTTGTGACTTTGCTTTGCGGAGGTATGCGCCCTGAGCGCTCTCTAGTGTATATTGACTTTGAAGATGTTGCCAAAAATCTATTCGATCTGATCGAGAGAATGTTGTCCTGTGTTGAATACAAACATTGAGGTAAACTACATTAGCACTTGCGTCGTGCTGTAAAGTACAGTGAGTGCCACTGAGATCAGGGTTAACTACACTGTAAAAAAGTTCAGCGTTTCAGCAGGTAGAAACTAAAGGAGTGTCTGTAGTTTTTTCCGCTCCTACAGAAGTGTCTGTAGTTTTTTCTGCTCCTACAGAAGTGTCTGTAGTTTTTTCCGCTCCTACAGAAGTGTCTGTAGTTTTTTCTGCTCCTACAGAAGTGTCTGTAGTTGATTCCGCTCCTACAGAAGTGTCTGTAGTTTTCTCCACTCTGAAAAGCAGCCTAAAGTGTCCGTAGTTTCGCTGGAAAGCCTGTACCTTACACTGTTCACAGAAATATTACGTTCTATTTTTTCACGGAGATTAATGCATTGTTTCTGCAGTATCACTGGGCAGAGTCTGTTGATAGGCGTGTTACTGGAAAGCTTACCTTGTCTCCGTCAAATCCCACGTCCAGAAGTTCTATATTTGCTTGTTTTTCCAATTTGCTTGAACTTCCCGTGCTTTCAAATGTCGGAGAGTGTTTATATTACCAACTAGAGAGCACTCTGAGAGTACATACCTCCGCCAAGCTAGGCAACGGTAAAGAAAAATTCAAATTGGTTCTGAAACCATGATTTTATTTTTATCGACGCCAAAATCAAACCATTTATGCCTTCCAATAGTATGAACAGCTTCTGCAATTTTCGTGAAGTTTGGTTCATTACTTATTGAGTTATGTTGCTCACAAACCTTATGACAAACATTAGTCACACATAAATTAACAGATTGTCTCCAAAATTTATTCATGTCTTTTAACACTACTATATAGCTAATATGATAGGTTTGATAGGTTTATTACACACACACATTTTATATTACAAGTATTTGGTAAAGGAGTAATACTCTATAGAATAATGCATCTGCGTAGCCACTGAAAGTTTAACAAACTTATTGGGCAACATAAAACAAAAAACAAAAACTAATAAAATNGCTAGTTCGAGAAATTAATAGTACACTAGTTAGGTTTCAAAGTTCTTTTTCGCATCTACTACTGAAGGAAGTCAAACTTGTTTTTCAGCATTAAATTAATCATCGCGACATAATAATAACCAAACCTAATAAAAATAAGAGACAGTCCAGAAAAGTAACACTGTGAATAGCACAGATACTACGTTATTATATTCTGCAACATTTTAAATGTGCTGCGCCGTTCCGAGTTCAAATAAAGCAGTACGGGTTTTTCAAACAATACCTAGACGGTGTAGCATTACAAATCCTTCTTGCATACGAACCTGCTGTAGTGCTGACAGTACTATGGAGTATGGCATTATGAAAAGCAGTGCGATGGTGGGTACTTCTCTTCGGAGTGTTGGCGTTGCCCCTTGAAGTGTACAAAGTGGTAGCGTTGCACTATTGTTTCAAGTGCCTGAAGTGCCTATTTAACATACGGGCAAATAGCTACCACATGAAAATATCATAAACAATTTTATTATATTCGTTATTTGCTCCACTTCTATGTTAGTCGTAACAACTTAAGATGACATAGCTAACTCTAAACCAAAATAGGTCAACATTCTCACCGAACTTACAAACGAGGCAGTTTTCGCTTCCCTCTGTGCCACAGTTTCCCGTCGCCCAGATGCGGTTGTTGGGGAATATCCGTTAATGTGTTTGTTTGTGTGTCTGCCTGCCAATTTTTTCTTAATAGTATAACTCATAAAGCATAGACGGATTTTCTTGAAATTTATGTGCGATGTAAGGTATAATGCGAAGAGCAAATAACCATATTTTTGTGATAGGCTGTTCGTTCGTCGCTATGTTGCATTTTATGGTAAAATTGTCTAAAAATTGCATCCAATTTTTTTATCCTTTTTTTAACACTCGTTTTTCGATGCAGATTACGAATATGAAACCAGTTTTTCACGGTCAGACCTAGAACTCCTATTTTTCGCCATTTATTCATATACATTAAAATGCTTCAGAAATATGCTTTCAAATGTCGGAGAATGTTTACATTACCAACTAGAGAGCACTCTAAGAGTACATACCTACGCCAAGCTAGTCAACGGTAACGAAAAATTCTAATTGGTTCTGAAACCATGATTTTATTTTTATCAACGCCAAAATCAAACCATTTATGCCTTCTAATAGTATGAACAGCTTCTGCAATTTTCGTGAAGTTCGGTTCATTACTTTTTGAGTTATGTTGCTCACAAACATTATGACAAACATTAGTCACACATAAATTAACAGATTGTCTCCAAAATTTATTCATATGTCTTTTAACACTACTATATAGCTAACAGATTACCTATCCATTCCATTCGTGATACTCGAGCAGAACGTTCCTCATAAGCCCGCTGCAGACGATAGTTTTTTGTCCTGTGCTTTAACTTCAATTCATTGTCCTTGCAAACACGACTGCGTGGCTACCAAAATTTTCAATAAAATGTTTACCGCCGTATTCTCTGGCTAGGCCCGTGTCAGTAGTGCAGTGTCTTGAAATATTTAGCGAATGTCGTCTTAAAAGGAAAGACTATTTTTATTCACTCACACAGCAACGCATTCGCACGCTGTGAAGTGTAAACACAGGACAGAAAACTATCGTCGTCAGTGGGTTTTATAGATGGATAGGCTAGGTAATAGAAATGCATGTTGACATTTAAAGCATCTTGTTTGGTTGTAATCGGTTGAGTATTTCATACTCAGCATTGATAAGACGTTACGCTTAATCCTTGTCCTACAAGTTTTTTATCCAAAGTGAAATAAATACACAAATGTCTTGTATGCGTTTTATTTTATCCTCGTGTCGTACTAGGTGGTAGATGTTACATGTGATAAGTGCTCACAAAATTTAACTTCCATCGCGATCGCAACTAACTAGATAATAATTACCGGCTTATACCCTGACAATTAAAGCTGCAAAACGAGGCATATTGCTCATCTTTGGCTTATAAATGGCCATTCGTGATCAAAATCGCCGTGATCATGATCTTGATTACTGTAAATACAAGAACGGAAAATAATTTTAAATACAAACCAGAGCCGATATGTTTGGCTTGAAAAAAATATATTTCTGGCGTGTTTACATGGAAGATGGTGGAAAAGGGATATCTGAGGAATTTTCATTTTGGAGTCGATGCACAAGGGAGCTAGCAGTACCAGATGCGTTTCAAACATGTACGAGCATAAATCTAACGACAGTACAATCCTACAAGGCCGTACCTATTACAAACGATCGTAATAACATTATTTAATTTATCCTTAAATACAAGAAAGCACTAACATGGATTTCAAATTTTGAGCTTTTTTTGAGTCACGGCTGGAATAACTCTATGATCATAAATGATCAGCGTGATAGGGAAGAAGTCATGGAGCGATCAATTTTCACCTATGATCACAGTTGATCGCTATCACAATCACGTCAAGAAGTGGTCGCAAAAACGCACCGATCAGGCGCAATCATCCGCACGGTGGCCACAAAAATACACCTCTAATGCCGACGCCACGCGCTATCCAAAAGAACGAGTATCCGAGTTTTGCACGCGAAATCGACGTCTAAAAACCTTCACACTCTCGCTTTTGCGCAAAATTTTGAGATGGATCACTTTTGCGCTCGATACAGAGGGCAAACGGAAGAAATTAGGTCAACAAACCGCCCAGAGGCATCTATCAGCAAGTAGGGCGTTCAGTTCGCTTTCGGAGCAGGAACGGGCTTATTATTTTCAAGACATTCTATCACTGAATGGGATTTAATATTTTGAGAGCATTGGGTAGCGTGTATTGGGAAAACGCTGGTTATTCTGCTTGTTACATGCATTTTTATCATAGTGTTCGGCCCGTAGCCATGACAACGTCGCTTAGATGAACGGAGCTCCAAGTTTTTTGACCAACAGACCATTCTCACGTGTGAATAGGGAGGTGCTTTTTTGCCAAAAAAAAAAATGCGCGTTTGCGAGAGTTTCCTCAGCTTTTGGCTAGCGTGTGTCACAACCATAAGTATGCCGCTGTCATACACTAGTCAAAAGAATGAGTATAGCCATCTTTACGTCTGTACATCATGTTGAACTCTTGTAAACACAACTTTGAGATTGCCAAGAAATGGTGTAAAAATGTTTGTCAGTTCAATTTATTCAAGTGCCGTTAGTTAACTTTCGGACATATTATATCTGGAGAGATCTATTATTCTAAATTCTTTGCTAGTGTGTGCTATTTAGAAGGGCACATAGACATTCGGAGGAAATAATGGCGATTCCCGTTCTTTTGACTAGCGTGGGACATCGGTATTATGTCCCCAAATTTATCTTCCACTTGACTGTGAGCGTTGGTTTCGAAACTCCGAACAATGTTTCAGGCTAGACGCGAAAATAGATTTGTCTGCCCTTTTGGCGGGTGCACACAGAAGCTAAAGATGCCCAGTGACTCAATTATTCACATTGGCAGTAATATTGGCGAGACTTAATGTGACGCTGAAAGTGTGTGGGTGTATTCCTTCGCAAATGACCGACCATTGCCGCTTGTCATACCATGCATGCTAACAGCAAGACGTAGCTCGTATTTTAGATATCTACCAAAGTGATAAAGCAATGTGCAAACCGAAGCCACGTTTGCCGCAACATCATCAATGTGGCATCATGTGGAAGTGCTACAAAAATTTCTCCTCGAGGAGCTATTTTTCCCTATATCCATCATACGACTACATTCAGCTAAACAATGTGAACGCAGACAGCGTAATTGACCTCGAGGCTAACATAGAGCTAGAGTAGTGTTCCATAAGTGCCCCCGAGCGTACCGTTCCTGAGTCGCATGTCCGTGGAGAGTTCGATTGGGCCCATCCTGGGGATCGACTGGCCAGCTTAACATGGTGCCGGGCGCCCAGGTAGCGCTGTAATTTTGGCTTGAGGCATTCGAACCCGATGGGCGGTCAGCTACGGTCATTTGAACTTTGAACACCTCTTTTACTCAATTCTACTGTAATATCATTAGTATCTGTAATAACTCCTTTGACGAGTTACTTTGAACGAATACATCAAATTACATTACCTGAGTTTTCGAGATGTAAGGCCTATGTAATGCGGCAGTGAAGCTATCGACAAGAGCGACCGTGGCCCCCGCTCCTTCGTTCATTCCAGTTAAGACGTGGGGTAGGAATGTGTTGCGCAGCTGCGTACGTGAAGGTTTCGACCCACCTGTCGAAACCTGTGTATTGGTGCCTCCCTTCCAATATCTATGCTTTCTTTTACATCAGTCTGAGAGTCGGTCGTCCAACATACATATCCATTTTTCTTCTTTGATACGCCTAAACTAATTAAATATTTGTTTGAGAATACCTACTGCACTGCGGCGGGCGTTGCCTGTTCTTGCAGCGCACGTATAGTGAGTATTCGAATTGAATAGAGTATGCTAATCTATGACTGCTCTAGATCTTATTGAAATAAACAAGCTATGGCGTACTTGCAAATATTTTTTTCTTTTGCATCAATTAAACAGCGAGCTACAAAGCTTCACTCCGCTGGAACTAGATGGAGATGATTATGGGTATTGGGCTAATGTTGGCGCAAGTGAATGAAATAATTTCTAATATGGGAGACGGCACTATTGACGTGAAATTGATGTATAAATAATTTGTTCCGGCAGTACGAGCGTCAACCCGTGCTGCTACCGCCAATTTATTCCTGCCGCTGCCGTTCAACACCAAAAGACTGCCTATATGCACGTGGGCTAGGAGAACTGCAACCTCTATGCCAGTGTGCGGCTGTTCAGCGGATACGAACATTCTTGTAGACGAAATAGGTACGCAGTACGCATATACTCGTGAAGTTAGATTTCATTATGCCTCGCCACAAAGTTCTCGCTTCTCTATTTTAAACCCAATTATTAAGTAAAGTAAATGGGTAGAATCATAATTGATATAATAAACGAATTAAACCAAACTTTTTAGGTATTAAAGTGAGATTCTCCATTACACCCAAATTAAATCTTTGACTTTGATTAATAACTTTTAGACGATACAGTGAACTTGCAGTAAATTTTACAGTAAAACTTCACCATAAACCGTTGCAGTAAGTCTCTGCGAAATAAAACCGTGCGCAAATTTTCCAACCTGCCGGTAATCCGCTGGCAGCCTTTGCCGCCAACAGGTGGCTACTGCGGGGCAGGTCGCCTAACTCAACTTATAGCCTTATGTTCCAAGAGCTTATGTGTTTTTAACTACCGTTCTTGCAACTGTGGAGTGTTGGAAGAGCAAGGCCGTCGCCGGCCTGTGAATTCAAATTGCCAAACCTGTGCTGCGTTGAGGTCCAGCTGACTGATACGAGGATAAGGACTTGCCCTGCGTTGAGGGTTACGCTTTCGGCCGGAATCTTTAAGGATTCCTCCTTTTATCAATATTGCATGTCTCTTTATTGCGATGATTATATTTATCAAACGTTAATGCCAGTGAATTTTTCTAACCAATAATTCGATAACTATGCACCGTGACTGTGAATAGGTCTTGTAAAGAGTTTATTTGATTATTTCCAACAGCTCTTGCTTACTGTTGTGCTAAATTTAATCTTTCTATTTCGGCAATAATTATCATTATCGCCTTTAACGGATTGAGGAAGCTTATCCTGTAAATCACCTATGTATCAAGAATGATAATTCGTGGGCAGATGTCTGTAACGTTAACCGCAAACCAATTCTGCTAAAGTTGCCAATAGTTTTAATTTTCTGCCAGCAACTGTTGATGCAAATGTACATTTCAATTTGTCTAGCGGCTCCTACGAAATTGTTCCTACGGAATTATTGAATCTTTGAAAATTGTATCTTAAACTTTGTTGAAACTTAGAAAAATATGATCTGGAAGTAATTTTAAACTAACTTTTTAAAAGTTGCGTTGATTAACAACCGTTTATAGAAGTTACCTTTTTTGTCTCCTACGGGAGGGAAGTCCAGCTGAACAATAAAACCTGCGTGATTTCTATTTCTCTTAATTTTGAACGCCCTTACGAACTTGCGTGAGGATTCCATCGCTGGGGAATTTTCACAGAACAGCTTTTATGTTAGTGTGATGCACGTCATAATAATGGCCAATAAGCCAAACGTGTTCTGCAAAAAGTTTTCCTTAAAGCAAATAGTGTGGAGTAGAGCCAAAGGCACGACACAAAGCTGCGAAACAAACGCTCATTAGCGACGCTAGTTTCAGCTAACTTAGCTTGAAAAGACTAACGACGCTTTCCACGGGGGGCTGCACTTAGCCTTTGCGGCTTTACTTGTTCCCAACTTCAGGCTGCTTACACTTGCAACAAATTGGCTTTCAACTGACACAGCAATGGCTACGTGTGACAGCCTTGATTTCATGCTACGTGTGACCGCCTTGATTTCATGCTACGTGTGACCGCCTTGATTTCATGCTACGCGTGACCACCTTGAGTTCATGCTACGCGTGACCACCTTGAGTTCATGCTACGCGTGACCGCCTTGAGTTCATGCTACGCGTGACCGCCTTGAGTTCATGCTACGCGTGACCGCCTCAAGCATGACTACGTTAATAATTTCGTAACAATAGCGTCGGAATCCCCCACATGGGGCTTATAATGGCCATAGGGTTAGGTTCACTCATGCTATGGCATGGGAGCAGGGCCCCCCAGGGGAACCCTGTAGGTTACCTTAGCCTTTAGCTAGGCCTTCGGGACGGCTGTCTCTCGTGCCCACTTTGTTTCCCCCTGATTTCACACTTCTTTTGATATTATATTCGTCGGTTTTTCCCCTTCTTTCCCGACTTGCTGTGCCCATGCGCGTTGATCCTGTGTGGAACATCTTCGTGCATGGATCGACACAGTATCTGTCCCTTCCTTTTCCTCTCTTAGAAATGCTTAGTACTTATTTAGGAGGCTTAAACTTTCTGATACAATTACTACTAGCACGTCAGATTTAAAAAAAAAACTAACTAACTTTAATAAAGTCTGATTATACACTAGTACATTGATCTTCAGCAAGCGCAAATAAAATGTAATGCCGGTGTTCTTGAAGTTTTCGGTGCCAGACAGACGATCCTTATTTAATAGCGCTGGAAAGTTTCAGGTTAAATTCGTCTCTATTGTTGGGTGCCACTGAAAATGTCAGATTAGTAAGAGTCGGGCCATGAAGGATATTTTCTATGATAAATTGTAAACGTTTGAGGCAAAATTCAAATTTATGCATTGTTGACTTAATTAAACATTTTTTTCAGGCATCTTTATTGAACTACAATTTGCGCACATTCTCTAACGTTCTTTAATTTTCTTTCTTGGTAAACCTTAACGCGTGTTGTGCAGTTTTGAACTTTTCAGCAATATCAGCCGCCATCTTTCCCTCGCTTACGTCATTCAAAATTGTTATCTTATTGTTAGTCAGTTTCTGTCGTCTCCTGGTTATTGCTTCAGAGACCAGACCATAATCTTCAGACGTTGTCTGATGTGGTGGATCCATCTTCCATCTCTGACATATAAGTCGGCATCAGTGAGGCCGTCGAACATGATGCCGTGAGGAAAAAGTCACGGAATTATTATACAAAAATATATTGAATTTAGCATTCGACAAGTATATACCATGATATGATTTTTTTTTCATACACTAACGGTATCCCTGGTCACAGTATATCCTAAATTGCTAAGTGTATTGGCAGGGAGAGTCATGTAACGGCTTGAGTAATGGCGTTGCTTTTTGTAACAGTAACGCCTTAGCAACTTTAGAAACTTGACGAGTAACGGTAATGTCCGGGTGGATTTTATTAAAAGTAACTGAAATTGCCGCAACTCTGTACCCGCTACATATTCAAAAATAGCAAAAGAGACGAGAGGGGAGCTGTCGGCAAAGAGAAAATTCTGATACCCTAAAGGAGCAGTATCGGGATTTTGTAAAATATACAAATTTTGGGCAATTAAAATGTGACTATACATATATTTTAAAATTAAGATGAGAATTCCTGATTCTAATAATTTACTTTTGAAATTTCGTCTACAAAGACACGAATGAAATTTACTTATAATCATAGCTGAGCATACGAGATCAGTAGAGTAGTTTACACGACTTATTGCAACAATAGGTTCATCATTTAACTAGAGCACTCTGAGTGCATACTTCCGCCAAGCAAAGCTTGGTAACGAAAAATTGAAATCTGTTCAGAAACAATACCTTTTCTTGTATCAACACCAAAATCTAATCATTATTGCCTTTTGACAGTATTAAAAGTTTCCGTAGTTTTCTTCCAAGATCCTTTTATAACTTTTTGAGCTACGCTGTTAACAAACATTTTAACAAGCAGTCGCACTAACGGACCCACCGATCATCTTCAAAATTTAATCAATATATCATTTAACATTAACATTTCCTGTAAATTTCATAAAAATTAATTCATAACTTTCTGAATTATTGTGCTAACTTGCATAAAGCCAGCAACAAACGAACAAACATTAAATTGACTCACGCGTATCACAAATTGCTAGTTTTCTTCAATTACTTCTAACTGAACAATTTTATTTAAAACCAGAACACTCGGAGAGCGCATACCTGAACCAAACAAGGCACAGTTCAGGATAAATTTAAATTGGTCCTGAAACTAGAATTTCCTTCTATCATGACTAAAATTTGGTCATTTGTACCTCTTGACAGTACTGACCAGAGCTTTGACCAAGGAGCTCTTAATAAAACGAAGTAGCGGTTAAAAGGAGCGCTTGTATCGCTATGAGTGTGCAATACTAGCGATAGAAAAAGTGTCACGTTCGTTAACGGTGGGAAAAAGGGCGTGTTCCTACGCCTTTAGCTTGTCACAAGCATAAATTTGATTGTAAACAAAACGCTGATCTTCCAATCATCAGGAGCCCTTAAGGGAGCGTTTGGAGCAGTTACCGGAGCATGCAATTAAAGCACTTATAGGAACGTTTGGAATAGTTGCCGGAGCGTTTGGGTGCAGTTTCAGAGCGATTCGTGCTCCAAAGTATAATTTACACTTATTGGAGTAAGAATTTAAGCAAGGTTTTGGTTTTGAAAATATTTTGGAAGGATTCAATACCAGAATTTTCTAGAAAATTGAACCATGGTGTGGAAAAATTCAGTGTAAATATTGTAACCACAAATAAAGTCATCATAGCCGTACTCTGTGGTATGTTTTTTACCAGATTCAAATTTTAAAAAAAGTCGCAGCGTTTTTCATTTTTGGTACGAAAAATATTTTTCGCTGTAAAAATTCAATTTTCAACAGATTTTCATGAGAATTGACAGCAAAGTAAAGCTCGATGCGAACAGTTCGTTAAAATTTGAATAAAGTGTAAACTGAAAAAATAACGTTCAAATTGAAAATAGGCTATACACAGATTAAGTCATACCTTAGAAAAACGAGACACCTATGATGAAAGCCTATTTTAAGACCTTTCAGATGATGTAATGCATGACAAAAAATGAGATTGAGCTCATTTACTAAGAGGAAAATTGATATAAGTTCCCCGGTATTGACGCGCACCCGCTGTTGCCATGTCACTGCACCAGATAGGAGTGGCTAGGCGAACGTCAGAGATCTGGTAAGTGGTTTTTACAACGGTTGAGGAGAAATTTTGGATAAAATATAAGTTGTACTATTTGTTTTTAACATGGTGAAATTTACATAGCTACAATATGTTTGTGGGTCAGAATCTTGACCACAACACCTTTATATTCTCGTATTACAATTCACATAAAATGCACATTAAAATCGTATATACTTTGGGTAGAGAAATCCCTCAACTAAAAGTGGATCTCTCTTGTGGGGAGCTAGAATCATGGTATGTCTTCAAGATAAGTCATACGTACTAAAGAGCGTAAAATACAATTTTGCAGTGATGTATCTCGCAGAAGGCGCCCAATCGGCATTGCAATTTTACGGTGCACCCCGAGCATTAACTATGTCACTCCCAGTAGTGAAAGAAGTTATGAAAACATTATCACATACGATATTAAACAACAATAGTCAAGTGCTTAAAAACAATTACCATAGATAACTGTACAGTAAATATATAGTTCTGAACAAAGGTCTATATATCACATGGGTGTTAGATCTTCAAGACTGGCACATCATATGTATGTATGTATACAAAAGAATAGGCTCAAAAAATATCTAAAATCAATTATTTATTCCAACCAAGTAGAGCAATCTATTGAACTCGTTTGAACCAATCAACTTTCAGCCACATAACGTGCATCAGGGCAATTTGCAAATCAACTATCACAATGAGCTCCAAGCATCGCAATTGTTATCGCACAACAGTATACTTTCCACAATCAATATACCATCCTTTCATTGAGATAACGAAGTATAATAGTTATACCTCTGAAATGTGTAAGACATTTTTGATACATACTGAATAAATATATGTCCAAATACGGTATCAAGGACATAAGTAAAGAACAGGGGTTTCAGCTCTTACCCATTGTAGGCCGAGCGCCACACCCACGCTGAAGCCCTTTCTCGGAGAATCTTTAGCGCTCAGCCTTCTCTCACTCGTAGTACAGATAGCATCAATCACAGTCACAGCTGTCCGAGAACCACCCCTTAACTTACGACTCGGTTAATCTAAGAACGTAAACATCCATCTTCACAAGAAATCTATTGAAAAAAAAAACCTCTGTAATACTCAAATGTCAAAAGTAACTATACCTCATCACTGCCCATTCTTTACATTTTTCATGAAACTAAAATCAATGGTTGAGTCAACATATGAGGCATCGCATTGTAGCAGCGGATGCTCTGGGAGACCGTGAAGCGCTTCTGAACTTCTAACCTTGTGATTGAAAAATTCAGTCGCGGGCCACGTGTTTCACAATGATCAGGGATCAAGCGGCTGCAACATTTTGTGAACAGCGTGGCATCACGATAGAGTATGTAGCGCAAAAACTTCATGAAGAAACAATCGCATATATCTGTAATTTTGACAAGTTGAGCTTAGAATACATTTGGTTCACTGGCAAATACGGAACATTGTTATGGTCCCTCTTAACAATAAAATCGTTCTGAGTATGTTGTTCAGATGATTGGAAAACTACAACCTTAATCTAGTCTAGGTACGCATTCTCTCATTTCCTCACTTGCTTCAGTAATTACGGCTTTGAAGCCCTAAAGAGGTATTCATTGCATTTGCAACCGTATCGCCAGTAGTAAAAATAAATTAGTATTTGCAAGTAAATGCAGATATGACAAAAAGTTTTCTAAAACAAATATTTTTTGAGTAATTTCACACGACAAATTCAAACTTTTGAAATTTGCAGACCGCAACAAATTATAAGCTTCCAAGAAAGTTTCTCCGCTAGACGATTGGTTGCTTATTATTTCGTTTATGAATTTTATTGCGTTAAGAGCAACGCGAATTTACTGAAACACTGCCAACTGCCCAATCATACAGCGCAAATACCCACTCACTGCAGCACTGACGTTCGTCTAGCTGTGCCTATCTGGTGCAGTAACAGGGCAATATGCGGGTGCCCGTCAATACTAGTCAACTTATATCAATTTTCCTCTTGGCAAATACGCTTAATCTGCCGATTTTTTTATCATGCATTACACCATCTGAAAAAATTTGAAATAGGTTTTCATTGTAGGTTTCTCGTTTTTCATGAGTGTGATTATTATGTGTGGCCTAGTGCTAATTTTGACAACACATGCGCATTGAGCATCGAAAGATTTACTTTGCTATCAACTTTCATCAAAATTGATTGAAAATTAAATTTTATACAGCGAAAATTGTTTTTCGGAACAAAAATTAAAAACGCTATAACTTTAAAAAAAAAGCTGGATTTTGCCTAAAGAAATTACACCACAGGATACGGGTATACTTTACTTATGGTTAAAATATTTGCACTGAATTTCCAACACCCTGTATATTTAAAGCAATTATTAACTGATCATGCACATTATCCATTTACCCAGTTTTCTGTTGTATTTGTTTTTGTGTCATAGTATGGGCAACTAATTAGAAGCCGTGGCAAGTAAACTACATCATGCAGCTGGCGGAGGACTGTATATGGTTAATTGGTATGCTACATATTAAAGAGCTCTATCAATTCAAGAAACCTAGCATCGCTTCAAGCTACTGGAGTTCCGTTGTTTGTTGTGTTTTCGCCATCTACCGCGCAGATGTGCAACCTTTGAAGCCCTTGTGCCGGAGGGATCCTGCCGCTTCGGTGCATCTACGTGCTGTAGTTGGTGTCGACGCAGCGGAACATTTATCAAAATTGGAAAAAACATTTGCTTGTTTGAAAATTCTTTTTAAAGGTTAACTAGGTATCACAGCTACATCTTTCTGTGATAACCTGGCTAAATTTTCGAAAAATCTTAACGTCTTCAGGTTCGACCATCTTCGACCCTCCCACTTGATAAGCCGAGGTACGGCGAAACGCGTCGTGGGTAACCAAATTTCTAATTGTGCTTCTTAGTTTTTTTTCAGTATGATTATTATTCTCTAAACAACGAACTCAGCAATCGAGTGTTTTGTACGATGTTCATGCCTATAAGCGAAACTTTGACACGTGTGTTTCTGCTGGCAGCCATCGTTGCAACCTATATACAACTTCTTTTCATACTTCCAACATTGCATGTGGAATAAGTTATTTACAGTAAAGTTTTCAGACAGACGCAGCTCTACATACAGTAGTAGTGAATAGATAGCTGGGAAAACTGGACTGCAAGTTGCTGTGAATTGCCCGGACGCGTGCAAACAGATTGACCTAAACCCATCCAGCTAGATTCGCTCTTCAGTGAACTTTTTCGATCAGTCTAATACAGCCAAGGAGGTTCTAATAGGGAGAAGCGCACCCCTCTCTATTTACCCTACGTGAGCGTTTCGAGTA
>LQNS02278076.1:33628933-33651235 GCA_001587735.2 Parhyale hawaiensis | reverse complement strand
TGGCGGAATAAATTCGTGATTAATTTTAGAGGTCAAACAAATATGCTACGAAAGGTTAGGCGAGATGTAAGGTAGACGGACTGCGTAAGGAAAGACAGGAGTAAGCGACGGACGTCAGCTCAGACGGGCTGGATTAAGTTACACTACCTCAGGTTAAACTATGGCAAGTGAAAACATTTACCAACTGTAGGATATCCACGGGTCCCATAGAGGACAACTACCTAAATAGGAGGACAACTGACCCAATAGGAGGTAAGCTACCCCTTAAATTGGAAAGACAACTACCCTCTGGGAAAACAATGAACCCTAGATGGACAATAACCCCTGTAAAGTTAACTACTCCCAGGAGGGCAACTACCGATTTGCAATAATAAACACGATAAAATTAAACGTGCAACTAATTACATTAAAATTCAACAACAAGCATACCGGTTAAAGGAAATTTTCCCAACACTCAAAATAAAGTTAGTAAACCGTGAATATTTTCACGGGTCAAGCTAGTTCAGCATAAAAAGGCGTCTGCCCTGCGTGAAGATTCAACTACTTCGATAGCATTCAGCAGTGAAAGCGGGGGTCCAGAGCCCGGGATCCAGAGAAGGGAGATCCAGAGCTATATTTATCACCGGTACTCCAAGCGCTGAAATTGTATGGTATCTCAGCTTGTTTGTAGTACATTAATTTTCTCCTATTAAACCCTTAACTGCGTGACAGAGACGGACCAGCATAGGAACAAGCGACCAACAATTGTGTTTTATTATATAGTGGATTCTTACTAAATTTTGTCAGCTTTGAGTATTGAATCCACTACACATCACCGCTCAAACTTAATAGACCGGTGCTCATTCTTGCTGTGTACATCTTTTTTCTCTTTTCGTATTATATTTATAAGGGAAGTTGCTGACGGCTGGCAGAAGCCTCGGTATCTGCTTATCTCTGGGAATAGGTCACTGCCAACTAACCCATCTTATTATTGAGAGTTGCGCTGGAAGGTATGTACGCTGTGTACGACTGACTCAGCAATTTGGTTCAAGCAAAACGAAATTAATTGGTAGCGACGGAATTTGCTTCCACCAATGCATTCCGGGCTTCTCAAAAACTATCTGCCTGCCTGCCTGTTAGCTTCTCACTGTACTGATTTAAAAATGTTAACGCCCTTAGGCTCTGGATGCTCTGGCGGCGATGCCGTTCTGAATCAATGTGCGGCAAGCTTAATTTGCGCCTTAGATTCGAACTTCTCATCAACAAAGACATCTAAACCTGAAAAGTGCTGGACCATGCAGTACCGTGTGTCATCACTAGAGCTCGGACATTGGAGCATTTATACGTAAAATGCTACAAACGCTCTTAATGCTTCATAATGCTCCAAACGCTATAAATGCTCCAAAGTGCTCCTTAGTACTCCATTTGACTCTAACTGCTCACAAAGTTGGAGCAATCTCAAATAAATTGAGCATTCTTAGCAGGTGGTCAATCGTACTTTCAAGTGTATTGAATAGCAACGAGTCTGATTCAAGCATAAATTGCAATATTCAATAGCCAATGACGAGACTTCTACCAGTTTGAAAGTGGTAAAATGGCTGAAGTAGGGAACTTCTTCAGGGTGTGGTAATTTTTTGTCTGTGTTCCCTCATAGTATGACACACTAACTAACAAAATAGCATAATTGGTAGATGAATGAGACGTGCATGATCACAAAAATGGTTGCAATTTTTGAATTGTGGTTTCTGTAATTTATAATTTAATTAGGTTCTTCTTAACTGGTTGTATAACGCATTTAGGTTAAGTATCGTTACCCTAGGCGCAACAACAGTACATGATGGTGCAATAAGCTTCGTCTACACGATCCATCACTTCATCGATCACAAACACAAGAATCGACAAGCAAAATCACAATAATTCCCCCCTCCCCTCCTTGTCCCAACGTCATCAAAAACAGAAGCCACGAACACTTCAAGGTCACGGTACGCGAATCCAGCATTCCATTACTATTAATCGACATTCCACCCTCACTTTATCGGTCAGATATTTATTTTAGTTGTAGGCTAGATGCTGATTGACGGGTAAAACTTTATATATACTATCGAAAAGTATAGCTAAAAATTCACTCACTGGCATCCCCTCAAATGCAGAAATGTAGACGACAGAACAATAATTTTTCATTTTTTATTTATAAATTTCTTTAATTTCTATTGTAATTCTCACTGTGCACATCCGTTTCTTCCATTAAAACGTAACTCTTGCTCCGTTGTAGCTTTTACTAATGAAAAACAAGGTACAGACGTAACTTGAGGAATATGCTACAGTTATAACTAATTGGCAACATATAGTTGCCAAATGCTTCCCACTGTACAAAAGTTCGAATCACATGTAAACAAAATTCGCTATGCTCGTCGATTTTAATAAAAAATTATACTTTAATCAATAAATGTATTTGAAATAGATAGATCAATTTACAGAGTGAAATATAATTTGCAAGCTTTTTGTGATCGTGCTCAAAGATTTCCGGCACTGCTGGCGATCAAAAATCACGAACTTCGAAGGCTCGCCGCATGTGTTTGTCGATCAAAATCGTTCCGCGATCACAAACTTCGACGAATTGATGGATCGTGTAGACGCGGCCATACCGATTCAGTGCCTCGTAGTTAGGTATCAGTACACCTTTTCAACTGTCGACATTGTACTGGACTAAGGTCGAATTTTTGTTTTGCTTTATCTTTTAAAAATTTTGATTATTTTCCCAAACTTTGCACCTCTTATTTTTTTTTACCTGCAAAATATTTTCAGAAGCAAAACCTCATTTAAATTCTTACTCGGATTGGTGTGTAAATTATAATTTCGTGAACGAATCGCACAGATAACTGTCCCCAAACGCTGTGGCAACTACTCCAAACGCTCCCATAAGTGCTCCAAATGGTCCTATAAGCGCTTTAAATGCTCCAGTAACTGCTCCAAACGCTCCCATAGATGCTACTGATGCCCATTTTTATTGCTACTATTGCACACTTATAGCGCTACAAATGCCCCTTTTAACCGCTACTACGGCTCCTTTTTAACAGCTTCAATGTCCTAGCTCTAGTCATCACACCTTACGATGGATGGTGGCCGACTGACTATCATATCTCCTGTTTTGCTTGCATCCCGGCTAATGATCTTGCTTCATACTGCAAGCAGTGAACCATGAAATAATTCGTAACAGGTCCCTCTTCAGGATTAGGCGACAGCATCACGCATATTAAGGTGTCAATCATCGCTATAAAAGTGGAATTGTCGGCATAGTTGATCATCGCGTTCTCGTACGTAATGAACAGCAAAGGGCCCAGCACACTGGCTCGAGGAACATCAGAAAATGCACTGAAGAATGCACTCGAACAACTCTCCAAAAGCCCATGTTGTGTACGTCCAGAAACAAAATCACGCATGATAGATATGACTGTCAACTTCATGAAAAGATTAAAATATGTACAATTAGTCCGGTTCAAACAAGCAGCCGGTAAAAGAGAGCAGTTCTGCAGGAAGGCAATTAAACTGTCAATTATTCATACAGTAGCATAGTTTATGCATTGAAATGCTCCAATTTATTATCATGAGTTGGCTTGTAATTAAGGCGTATAGCAGGCGAAATGAAGCAATTTTCAGATGGTGTTCACCGATTTCGTATTAAGAGGCATTTAAAGCCATTCAACACTCGAAATGATTCTCTATCTACTTTATGCAAATTATTTTCATTTTTCGATTAATTTATCTAATGGCAAACGACAAAAAAAAATTAACCCAGTGTCGGGTTCTCTGAGGGCGGACGGTCCCGTATAGCTCTCGCGGGCCGTCCGGCTTGCGTGGATCGGTCTCCTTTGTCGGACCGGAGCAACATGATGCATCTGCGGGCGGTCCCGATAATAAGCACGGGCCGTCCAGCTAAGCGGCCTGTAGCGTCTTTGGATAGCGGGGGGATTCCTCCTTAGGCGCCAGACTATGGCAGACCCTGGAAAGATCGAGGCAGTAGCCGTCGCCGTGTGTTTTTGCTAAAGCTTGAGCGGAGGGATCCTAGGAAGACCTGGGGGTGCTCTCTACGCCGTTTTCAGTCCGTTAAGGATAACCCTTGTGCCAGACTGCGAAGGCATACTTCCTGATAGGTTACCCACTCAGGCGTATCCTGTATTTCCAGAAATAAAACGTAGCTAGAAGGTTATGCAAAACCAAAGTATCTCTTCGGCTCGTTTCATCTCGAAATCTTTTACTAAAATAGGAAAGCTCTCATACCGTATCTCTCATCGCACAACATATCAAATAAAAGATATTACGCAATTCTCGCAACAATACTCTGTTGGCACAATATAAATTTCAGAGAATACTAGTTCAAGTAACACAGACAAACAGGTGTCTTTAACGTATACTGTTGACAACACTATAGAACAAACCTGAGCGTTAAATAAACATTCCAGCGGTGACTCAACCAAGTTACAAGCGTGAGCCGCAGCACGTATGACGGGCAGTAGTACCACAGTTAAGTAAAGGCAGTAGGGAATATCTGTTAATTTCGGCGGAGACGTGGCGTCACAAACTAGGCACGCCCTATGCTGGAGCAACGGGCCAATAGCGGAGAAGCGGGCAATAGTAACAGCAGGCAAATAAAATAATGCTCCTCTTGATGCCTAATTTAAGTTAATGAATAGGCGTAAAATCTCTTCGATAACTTTATATAGATGTTGAAGAAAAGAATGTGGAAAATTGGCTATCACTGACTACAGTAACCATGCTTACTTCGTGCTGAAATTTTAGAAATTATGTACTAGTTACCGAAATTTACTTTTGATTAGGCTATCGCTCGATTGTAATCAAAGTTTTACTGCTGATGGACCACAACGGTTGAACAATAAACCATATGTTTTTAAAACGGTAAGATCATTAAACAATCATTTTACTAAATTACCAGTTCGACCAACTCCTCCATTATATATGAACAATAATTATCACAGTACAATTTGTGGATTCACTGCCCTCTAAATGCATTGATGTTCTAAACATCTTACCGGAGTTGAAGCAGCGAAAATTAGAGACGGGTGTAAGCGTATCGAAATATGATCGATACAATTATGGAACATTGTTGAGATATATTACGCAACCCTCCCTATCCGGATATTTAAAATTCGCTTAACTAGCTCGAACCTGTGACGTCATCAATGAAGACCTGGCAGGTTGGCCATGGCCATTCACAACGTTGGAGAACGATGACTTAGGCCTCTAAACCACGCCCATCAGCCAAATGTGGCCCTAATTTACCCCTTAGAAGTTTCCCTGCTCCCGTTACTTTACTGTGGTAGTACTCCCAGCGGCGTAGGCCTACGCGCTGGAGAGGAGACTGCAGCGCAACGAACCCAGTAGTCCTAGGTCTACTGAGTTGTTAGGGGTGACAAGGCTGTTTTCAGAGCGGCGTGAAGAGCTACTGATGTCGGATGGTGAGTGGGCACCTGGCGCGGCGTGACACCTAGAGAGTTTGTATGTTAGCCAACAGCCCCCTCCGGGGGCATAGGATATGCCATAGGGTTAGGTTAGTTAGGTTCGCCCATCCTATGTTATGGGGAGTAGCGCCCCCAGGGGGTTTGAGTAGGTTACCTTAGCCATTAGCTAGGCCTTCGGGACGTCTATCTTTCGTGCCCACTTTTCTTCCTTCCACTTTCATACTCCTACTGATCTTACTGTTTGTTCTTCCTCTTCTTTCCCGACTTGCTGTTCCCATGCGCGTTGATCCTGTGTGGGAACACCTTCGTGCATGGGTTCCCAGTTTTTTCTGTCGACATACTATATGTCCCTTCCTTTTCCTCTCTTAGAAGAGCTTAGTACTTATTTAGGGAGGCTTAAATCTTCTTTTAATACCTATTAGCCAACACATTAGCAGGCTGGATTAACTTTGTGAATTTGATTTTTTATGACTATAGGCCAACCGCTTCTAGCGACCTAAACAATGGGTTTTGATGTGAGCGGAATAATCTGAATTGACTGGATTATAATACAATGATCCACAAGTACAAGTCACTACCCATAGTCGTCCAAATGACTGATTCTTCCAAACTTTTCAGACGAGGAAAGCTGTCCCCCGCCATCCCCCAGTAGCGCCGACCCGAGCCCCCTTCCTCCTCCCGATTTCATCAATGAAGACGACGGGCTCGACATATCCCAGTGGCCGAAGACAGGGGTCAGCCGTAAGAGCTACTGCGCTGAAGAAGTTTTAAGGCAAACAATTACTCGTCTGCAAATGTCAGCTACCCAGTAATAGCGATGCGCCGCTAATCTTTTATAACTTGATTAATAAGACCGACCTGTATTTAGTCAATGTTCTGGGGAAATTGTTCAGAGATTAGCATTAATTCTCTGTATGATTGCTCTCGTCCTCTAGAAATGAATTGGAATTAAAAAAAAACGTTGCTCACATGCTCCACGGGGAGGAAGTACAATATAAATATTACTAGGTGTTTTTAAACATGTCGCAGAGATTAAAAGATAAACCACGCCTTTATATGCGAGAAGCCGCCATGCTGCCGAGTACTTGGTGTGTCTGTTGCAAATGGTGACAAGCTGATGACCGGCGCTCACTGACCAAATTTATTGCATCCTCCAGGCTCATCTAAAAAAAACTGGATATTTTAAATGTCATTGTCAGGCCTGTATCAACCACTGCGTGAAGAAACTGTAGCGCTACGTGCAGCACCTGCAACGCTTGGTACTCTACCATAAGCGCGAAAAATTTAAAACTTTAGAGTTAACTGTGACCAGCGAGAAGAGTCAGCGCCTCGTGTATCGCAATGTTAAATATTCAATAAAACAAACTATTTTACAACTGCCTGTAATAGTATTATGTTTTTGAAAACGAAGGCAAATACCGTACTGTATAGGAATACCTTGTGATGTGCCCAAATGTGAAAAATTCCTTAGAAAATTTTGTGTACTCGGAAATTCTCGAAAACCTAAAGTAAAATTTTTGGCCAGCCATTGACATAAAATGCAATTAGGCAGTATGGCGAAACGGAAAGGGGGCATCTATAACTTACCCTTACAACGCAACTTGACTATGGTACATTTTATTGAACTCGCTCCAAATGTGAACATACTTGCTTGCAGTGCCACCTTCAACCGTGCGTTTTATCGAACTCTCTTAAGATAATGAACGTGAACCTAAAGCAACCTAGACCTAGAACAGGGTGCTTTTTACCGATCTGTTCGTGATATGAGCAGGTTTTCTTCTTTTCCACCCTACAACTGTGTATATTATGAAACTCTCAATATGACCATGCGTACGACGCAACCCGTAAGGATGTATTTTATGGAACTCTCTCTTAAATTGTCTTAGCATGCCTGCAACGCGACCAACATATGTGTATTTTAGGCAACGCCCTCCTAATGTGAGCATGAAATCAAAGCCCTCCCTTACAACGATGTATTTTAACGTACTCATCCAGAGTCTTGGTAGTTAGGTTTTTAGCTTGGTAACCTGCTTCTTAGCATCGCAAGTTATTCCAATAATAAATCGATGTATAAAATGACTAATTACTTCTCGTTTTAGACTAGGAACGGAAGCCAAACTGTAGAACGTTTGTAGAGAAATAAATTTAGATTTTTTCGGACATGCTGTATAAAAAGTAGTCAGGTTTGCTAGCTACTAGAACTATGACTCAGTAAATGACAGAAAAAAAATTGTTCGTGTCGAAACCCCAACTTTCTTTTGTTACCGTATCTCCCTCGGACTTCTTAAACGGCAGTTTAGTTTTCTGCCTGTAAGGTTTCCATTTTCCCCTATGAATTCATGCGGACGAATTCGGGTTCGTAGCAATTCCTATATCCTCCCCAACTTTGCCCGGCTAATATACCCCGTATCATAAATACAGTAGCGTCCTTTTCAAGGCTCGCTCGAATTTCCCTCTATTTTATTACCCCAGCCAACTCGGAACTGTCGTAAGATCCGAGCAGCATACTCCTTCCCTTTGATGACATGTAAATAAATTTATAGAAGCAAGCAATGAAGTATAATTTAATTGAATTTCCCTCTTCACCTCGTATATACGGCATGATACAACTTCACTGCGTTGACATTTTTGCGCTCAACGCTCATCCTATGTTACGGGGAGCAGCGCCTCAAGGAGGGCCCTGTAGGTTACTTTAGCCGTTAACTAGGCCTTCGAGACGTCTGTCTTTCGTGCCCACTTTGCTGGCTTCGAAGTTCCTACTCTTTCTGGTATTACTTGCGTCTGTTCATCCTCTTCTTTCCCGACTTGCTGTTCCCATGTGCGTTGATCCTGTGTGGGAACACCTTCATGCATGGGTTCCACGTGACTGTCGACATACTATATGTCCCTTCCTTTTCCTCTCTTAGAAAAGCTTAGGACTTATTTAGGGAGACTTTACCTGTCTTATACTATTACTATTTTGCGCTCAAGCTTGAACTGCTTTGCGAAAATGAAGCTGAAGAAATAACTTGCGCTACTGCAGCTTGTACGATACTACTCTTCAGCTTCGTTGCATTCCTCATATTGTGCGTCGTGAACTGAGAGCAAATATAGATTAGATTATGGCGAAAGTAATCAAAGTTCATGTTAGAGGGAAGTCCTATGTTATTGAGCGCGGCGACCCCAGCGGGCTCGTGCATGTAGGTTACCTTATCCGTTAGCTAGGCATTCGGAACGTCTGTCTTTCGTGCTCACTTTCCGTCCTTCCCATCTCATCGTCCTATTGATATTTCTTCCATTTGTTCTCTTATTTCACGACTTGTTTCCATGCGCGTTGGTCGTTTGTTTTAACATCCTTGTGCTTGGGTTCCCCGTGTTTATCGTCGTACTATATGTCCCTTCTTTCTTCCTCTATGATATCGTCTTTGTGGTGGAAACTGAGATTTGAATTTCTGAATATAATAATGGTAGCGGTAAGAGAAGTTAGAAAAATTTTCATTACATGAAATTCAACGTTGGCTGAGCAAGAAGTGCATTCAGATGAAAGGATAAAAAAGCAAACTTAGGCCATCTTATGCAAGCTGGGATAAATTTTGTTGGAATTTATCGATATCTATCAAAACTCAACATAATTACAAAATCTGTACCTGGCCTACTTTTCACCTCTCATTAGAAGCCTGACGCGTAACACACAAATATAGAAACATATAAGCACACGATGATGTAAATTACTTGCTCTATTCTGAAATAGTTGTTCCACAGCCACAAATTTCAGTTGCCTCATCTTAAAGTACCAAGAAGAGGCAATTGAAATTTGTGGCTGTGGAACAACTATTTCAGAACAGAGGGAGTATATTGGTTTGATCTGTTTATTAGACCACTCAAGGGCGTTGGATGGGTCATGTATACACTAGCGGGCATAATAAGTGAAAGATTTTCATTATTTGAAAATAAAGTTTAACCATGTAGTAGGTTAATGAATCTTTTGATGGAGCCTTAAGGATGTATTTAATATATTTATACAAAATATCAGGACAAACAGAACTATATCTAATACATTAGAGCATTGTAACAAACAATAACAGAAATTGAACAGTACAAAATAAGAGAAAGATCGTCTCTAAATACAATTTTACAAACAACTAAGATGGAACAATGGTCAGTTTTAGGTTTAGAACAATTAGTATGGAGTACTAAAACTTTTATTTTCAATAACTATAGCACAGCGACGATTGCACGACGGCACAAGTTTCTTACAAAACTCTGGAGTTATTTTTTCCAATCCTCTTCAATTTTAGTCCACAGATCCTTTACTGTTGATGGTTGTCGTTCTCTTACGTCGTCCCCTATAATTTTCCCTAAATTTTCAATAGGATTAAGGTCCTGGCTTTGGGCAGGCCACTTCATGACTTCGATATTCTCTTCCGCAAAATATTTCTTCACTTTCTTTGCAGTATGGCACGGGGCATTGTCCTGCATAAAAATTACTGGCTGGTTTGGTGATGATCGTAGAGATGGAATAAGATATTGCTGTACAAGATTGAGATACACATTAGCATTGACAGTTTCTTTAATGGCCGCCAACGGTCCAACTCCTTCATATGACAACATGCCCGACACCATTACGCTACCTCTCCCATGCTTTACAGATGTTTTGATACATTTCGGGTTCAGCCTATCACCTGTTGCACGTCTAACATACCGTCTGCCATCAGATCCAACCAAATGTAAATTTACGTTCGTCGCTGAAATGCACTCGTTAAGAGCGTGACACGAAACCTATAAATAAATAAAAAATATCTATAAACACACGACTGTCATTTTTAGTATTAGATTATTATTATACAAAAGGGCACGCACTGTCAATAATGACAGCGAAGAATTTGTGAAGACCCGTCTTGTGTTGCTAGTAGCATCATCGCAAAAAGATTAAGGCAGAGCCTTACATCTATAAAAGGGAGCTCGCTGTCTGGGTAGTACCGCGTGTTGACGGGACATGTTCTTAGATTTCTCAGGTTATTACCTATTTAGGGTAGACGGTTGAGCTCCCTTCTATACATGTAAGGCTCTTATTAACTTGTAGGATGCTGCGCATCCACCAACTTGAATTACGTAACCGTACAGATAAGCGTGCAAGGCTGAACAACACCCAGCTTCTTTCGGTGATACGCAAAAAAGCGACGTTTTTTGCCCGCAGTCGATATTGCTTCTAATAAATACGGATCTCTGTATCAAAGATACTCAAGGGTGGCATATAACTCGGACACGGAATATTTTTTCCTCACAAGAAAACTTGTTCTGTTGAAAGAAGAACCCAAAATAAGTAGTAGTAGTAGAAGTTTCTACTAGCGCTTCAGTGGCACACTGCCCATATCGCGCCAAACTATTCCTGTGTTTAACCACAGGCTCGTGCGCCGACTAAGGCGCGTTTTAAATTGTCAATGATTTTGTCTCAGCTTTTCTTCCGGTAGGTCTCAGAGTGGTCAGTGCGCTACTGACAGGAAAAAGGCGCAAATTGAGCTTCTCGAACCCCCGGGAGCGGCTGAACCCAAAATTAGTGGAGAAAATAATTTGCTGCCAAGAAATCATCGTGGTCTTTACGCGTCTGCTGACCGGTCAAGTATATCTTACCAGTTGCCTCCATAATTAACAAAATAAGAGTATCGGCTGAAGTGTGGATGAAGTAAATCTCAGAGGTGAGTACACATCACGATGGAAGATATTGCTTAGAGAAGCCGTATGCATCTACATCGAGTGGACTTCAACGTAGCCAAAGAAAGACCAGAATTCATATATACTGTTCGAGTGCCATCATCTGCAACCGGGAATATTTTCTACCTATCAGTTTTCTATAAAGCTTAGCAGGATGACCACAGTCTCCAAGCAGATGAATACACTGTTGAAACCAGGAAGCCCAGAGCTAATTTTTGCCTATTTCGTTAAGAGCGTGACACGAAACCTATAAATAAAAATATATATACATATATAAACACACGACGGTCATTCTTAGTACTAGATTCCTAGTTTGAGCCTCCCTACCCACAGAGCAGCTACACTGAGATCCAAAGAGAGGAAGAAAGAAGGGACATAAAGAATGCCCAGAAAAACGTGGAACCCAGGCACGAGTCAACGCGCATGGAACAGTAAGTCTGGGAATGAAGAGTAAGAGTTTGAAAGTGGAAAGAAGCAAAGTGGGCACGAAAGACAAAACGTTTCGCAGGTCGGGCTAATGGCTGAGGTAACCTATGCAATCCCTCTGGGGCCGCTGCTCCCCATAACAATAGGATGGGCGAACTAGTATGCGCTAAAAATGAATCTTCAAATGAGTAAGAAAAAGAGGTAAAGCGTATTTTTTTTATGCAAAATCAAGGGTAAAGTCATACAAAATCGTCATCACTTTTAATTAATACTACGGTATGGCCTGAACTTCTAACAAAATCGTCGTAGCTATCTAATAATGCAACTGTATTGCAACAGTGATCTTTAGTCTATACTCGTACGCTTCATAAGCAATATTATTTTTCAGTAATTTCAACTCCGTAGGATGCAGCTAGCCAAACGAAGTCACACAAGTAATAATATCACTGCTTAACAATCCAGAAGTGTACTACGCGATGTGAAGGCCACGCCTCAAATGGAGACGTTCCAAAAAGACTAAACATCAATAGTAAAGTTTTGGATAGACTTGACCTTTTGTAAACAAGTACTGTACTGGAAAACCTATATGCCAGGTAAGGGTTTGGAAGTTCTGAAATCACTTAGCTTACAATGGAGAAGTTCTATAGAGATAGGTAAGTTCTGGAAACTCTAGGCGTCAATCAAAAGTTGGAAAGTTTTGCAAGGATTGAGCCTTATAGTAGGGAAGTTCGGAGATATAAAAAGGTAAATATGCTAGAGTAGAACGTATCTTACGCTACTGTAGGTAATAAGTATAATATGGACTGTAGCTAAGGGAAGACAGGGTTCTAGAAGGCATCAAGCCGCTACTTGTACTGGCATGTCAAGTACTTGATTATTTTGATTTCTATTAGGCTTTGTCTAATAAAATTCGAAGCGCCTTGCACACACATGAACCAACTATGCGCGAGCAACATTAGCCTGCATTCGCAGGAAGTATTACCGATGAGAATTTTATAGGACGAGGAAGTTCTAAATTAACGAGAATATTTTGAACAATCCTGAAGGCCCATACTATCGTGCAGATTGTGCAAAAGAACATGCAGGATCGGTCTAAGATTCAGAATACGTTCAGAATAATTCCAGTTATTTTAAGGCTGTTCCATTTCTGCAAATCTAACCAGCATATAGCACGAATGTCTACACACGAAACCGTAGTTTAAATCAGAGTTGCTCAACACCGGATGCCTCCACGAGAATGTACGTACATACAAGTAGTGGACTCTGATGCGTCCAAAATAAAGCATCGTGAGATGAACCAGTCAATCAGAGGCGTTGATTACCTCGCCATCATGGAGCCAAGATGGTAATTGGGACCTGTAGTAGCGGGATTGGCTGCGTCGGGCTGTTTAACAGTGATATACGTGGTGTACAACATTGTTTTGGCCACGTAATGCTTTCACTCAATGGGTCGATTCACTTTTATTCCCGCCACTAGAAATGTAAAATCGCGTGGCAGGCTATGGGAGATATTGATACTCTTGCTATTATTGATTTAAGTATTCTCTGACGAATTCATGGATTCAATGGTATCATGGCCGCTATTGTCATAAATTCACAAACCTTCTTTATTCAAAAATAAATTATTATTAACTTACCGACAGCACAATCATTTTAGCAACTTTTATCAGTACAGGCCTTGCAAACGGTTGAGAATCAGTGAAGAATAGAGTCCACATGGACGGTTACAGGTATAATATTACAGTTGCTAGCTACCTATAAGTTGTTGAATGGTTGGGCAGCTCAAAGAATTGAACGCTATCAGGTACAAGACTTTGTGTTCACCTCAAACAGCAGCTGTGATTTCAAAGGCACTTTATTTGCGTAATAAGGCAAAACGTTCTTTGAAAAGGCGCTTTGGACAGCGAAATTCCCTGAACGGGACCTGTCGCTGATGGTGGCACCAAAACTCGATCGGAATATTTAACGTGATGAAAAGACTCGCGGGATCCATCGGCCAGACAATGCAATATTTGCAAATTAGGCTAGCTAATTTACATAAAAGCCAAAAGTGTAAGTTTTATTCAAAAATATATTATTAGTTCATCATTTAGTTTTCTAAACTAGCAAATTATAAAGAATGTTTGTAGTTTTATATAAAAAAAACACAAAAATTCCAACTGAGGCTGCGTCTTCAACGGGTTAGTCTACTACAATTCTTTAGGAGTTACCGAATAGTTATTAAAAACTGTGCATATAAGTGTTTTCATTTGTAATCATCATGAAAAAGTAACACCAAGAAGACGTCAAGATTGCTCTCTAGCTACAAACATTGTACCAGTTCTACAATTAAAAATAAATTCAAAAGATTCATGAAAGTGACAAATAACCTGCAAATTGTTCGATGGTACGAAACAGCTTTATGTGTGATCCCAACAACTTCAAGGAGAGGTATCGTGATTTTTGAAACATTTATGGAAGCGAGAAAAAATGGACAACAATGCAAGAGGTGATTCATGACGTTTTAATTAGAAAGTTTGAACTACGAAACACATACTGTAGGTATATACTTGAAGGTAGTCACGAGAACGCATTTTGAAAACAACCCATTCACATGTCCCATACGTTATTATTATTATTATATATTTTGTTTAACCACCGTAGCCGCAACTCAGGCGTTTCAACAGAGAAACTACTTGTGCAGTATTCAAATACCGCATATTGAGTAGGCGTGGTGGCCTCGTGCGCTACTACGGGCAGGGAAACAAGGTACAAAGTATAGTAGGTGACACTCAAGTGGTCGGGCCCCTTTGTGTCCTTCCACATGAGAGAGACTAGAGATGTCCCGCATACCAGGTCGGCTATTTCGATCGACAGCCCACCTCATGGGGCAGAAAGAGGAAAGTAGAGAACCTACCTAACTTTACAATACTAACCTCGTCAGCAGGAACTGCGGCAAGCTGCAACACCTCCTGCGGATAAGGCACTCGGGAACCTTGGGTGCGTGATGCCCAAACATATGTCTCATACGTTATCAACGCAGAGTTGACTTAAACAAACGTTACCTGCAAAATCAGCTAACAATAATTTTAGAGAGCAATACCACTCATTAAAACATTGTACATATTACTGTTAGTTACATTTCAATTTTATCACCATAGCCGCAACTCATGCGATTCCACTGTGAATTTAATTTAATTTTACGGTCATCAGTAGGAATATTCTATCCAGCATTCCTGCCGAAAGAACTCAATTTGGCTCAGTGCGCTACTACTGGCGGGTAAAAGCGCAAAGAATAGTAAAAGGCACTTGAGAGGACGGCTCCTATTGTAGCTTTCCACACGAGAGAGACTAGAGGTTCCTGCGTACTAGGTCGGCTCTTTCGATCGACAGCCCACCTCACGGAACAGAGAGGGAAAAGTAGAGAACCTACCTAAACTTTACCAAACTAACCTCGACAGGAGGAACTGCGGCAAGCTGCAACATCTCCAGCGGAATAGGCACTCGGCACAATTGGGTGCGTGATGCCAAAATATATTGTGGCAGTACATATAACTGTAAAGGTTCTGGTAGATTTTACCAACTTTTAACGTTTTATTGGTGGTGACACAGATATGACGTCGTCATTAAGATTTCTGCCGAAAACTGTGAACATCAAGCGGATGTAATAGTGACGAATGTTCTACGCTATTGCATTAAATACAAAAACATAAATGATACAACCTCCCTCAGCTGCGCAAGTAGTGAAGGTGTCGATTTACAAATGCCACTCATTTCTTAGCCTCACTGCACAGACCAAAGAAGTATTGAGCTGAGAAGTTCACCACCAATGAAGATATTCTGATGGGAAGAGATCAAATTCAGTGCATTACAATCCGGTCGCGACTGCTCTACATTAAGGCATCACTACGAGCGATATGTCTGGCTGGCCACATCTGACAGCGCGAGAGGTCGTGTGCACAGTATAATCTATGCGCTGCTGCAGCTTCTGCACAGCACGATGTCGGACAGACCAGCGTAAGACCAGTCCCGATCGGGGTCATCACAAGCCAGTCGCTGATTATCCATCTACATTTCAATAGGATTTCTCTGGAAGATGAGTTTTCCTTTGGTGTTGTAGGATGACAGAGTCAGAGGCGGAAGACATGACAAAAGTAGTAGAATTTCCCTGGCATAGCTACCATTAGTCTGAAAGTATCGCATACTGAAATTGATTCTATAGAAATTTTATCCTAAGCGCTCTCCAGTACAAATTGTTGTTATTATTATTACGAATTGTTCAATTTCCTAATAATCACAAATAGATTCTAGTACTAGCAGTATAGAAGTTTTCATCGCTCTACGGTAAGACATATATAGACCCATAGCGAGTCGAGTAGGAGACCATAAATCACAACATTACAGCTATCATATACTACGTAAGTACTGCACAATAATTACTAGCATCTATGATACCCGACGAAATAAATAAGACGGACACACACATAAAAGACGGCATCACTGTAGGGACATATCACAATGTAGTGGAATACAAGTGCACTTAGCATTTATAGTTAAGACATAGGGAATGAAAGCACATCGATACAAGCACGGCACAGGCAGGCAATTAGCTATGACACTAGAAAGTACGTATGACACTCGTAAATAAGACACGCAAACAGAGCCCGACACTGAACTGCCAGTGTGCACAGCCCATTATACAACTGAAGCTCCTCACAGAGGCAAGAAATTAAAATCGCATTGCTGCCCAGGGTAACGTGGTGAGGGGTGACGTATGAAGGTGTGTGGTGAGCTAAATGCCGTAGCGATAAAGAACAGCATTATGCTTTGACAAGTCTGAATTAAAAGGTAAACTCGCTAACGTGAGCTGACCGAGTCGAACTCTCTGGCCAGTATCCTACTGCTGGCAGGAAAATGGCTAAGGGAAGACCTACTCAATCATCTATGCTAAAGCAGAACTAGTGAGCAGCAGTAGAACGATTATTAGCGCAGCAATGCTTAGTCGCATTGCGCCGAAATCTTAGTGATTTCAATCTCTGCTTTTCTGCCAGGAAAATTCAGGTTTTATGCGAACTCAGATGAATTTTTTCATTGGTCTCAGGTGGCAAACGTGCTATTACTTGCAGAAAATAGGACGCAGAACATCTCTAACCTCACATGGAGCGCCTGAGCGGTCATTTCATGACGTGATTACTGTGCACTTCATGATAATAGTTTGAACGTGAAGGCACTAGAAGTATAATTGTGCTCAGTGAAGCTTAGAATTAAATTTATGCATTATATATAGCATAACGTAACCACTAATAATGCAGGTAAAGGCAAGTACGAATCTCATCACAGCCCTACCGGGAAGGTTTCGCAAGCAACTCCACAAATATATAAGTGCATTACTGGCTTTGGCACACGCAAGAATTCGTATACTACGGTTGCGCTGAAGACTCATAATAAAAACCGAAGAATCTTAGCAAGTGACTTGTCCGTTCCCAGGAACGAACCGACCGGTGGAGGCTCGGGGTTACGGAAGTGGAGGTGCCGCACAGTTCCTGGCTGGTCTTCTCTTAAAGGTAAAGGTAAAGTCAACTTGACCGCACCACCAGCTGGGAAACCCGCATGCACTGGTTTGTGCTGCAGATACAGACCACCAGGCCCCAGAGGAGTATACGGCTGCAGTCGACCACAGATGTCTAGAGCTATGGCGAAAGTGGCGGAAGACTCCATGCGACAATATCTGCGACCCCCCAACCCTCCCCATTGCTGGGGAAGGTCAGTAAACCGCAGCAGAATGCAGACCAGATGCTGACCGATCACATCAAGCGCGCTAAGAAAATACCCAGTTGAGAACTGGGCACGAACCAGCGACCTTGAGAGTCAAAGTCAGACGCTTTAATCTGCCGCTACTGCGGGTGTTAGCTCAAAAAAAAAAAACAAAAAAAACTAAAAATAGCCAAGTACGGGTCTGTGCAGCACCAGCCCTTTGGTACCCACGACCTGCCACTGAAGTCAACACAAGAACAGATTTCAACTCGAAGTGTGAACATTGCGACATGCGAGTTGAGGACAACAACGGGAAACATTGATGAACGGATATTCTATTTCATTTATGTCAAGCTCCAACGCCAACTTACGAATGCTATTACCTGGAAGAATACAGAAGCCGTCAGACGAATGAACAAGTCATAGGAGACGGGAAGACCGATTCAGACTAAGTTATGCTCAGGCTTCTCTTTATAGCACACGGTATTACATGAAAGAAAAACAATGGACATGCAGTACATTGAAAACNTGCTATTACCTGGAAGAATACAGGAGCCGTCAGACGAATGAACAAGTCATAGGAGACGGGAAGACCGATTCAGACTAAGTTATGCTCAGGCTTCTCTTTATAGCACACGGTATTACATGAAAGAAAAACAATGGACATGCAGTACATTAAAAACACGGGCAAACAATGGACCAAACATCACATACATGAACAGCAAGCCGGGAAAGAAAATCAAGAACTGAGAAATAACCGCCAGTGCAGCAGGAAATGGATGGAAGCAAACTGGGCACGCCAATAATATTCATAACCACTTCACCGTATAACAGGCAATCGCCGCGATGGACACGAATGAAACATGGGCTATGCGGTCGTAAGCAATCTGGGACGTTGCTCTGGCTCAAAATCATAAGCGACAATAAGTGCGCTGAACCAATGGCTGGTGTTCCAAATCAGAATCAATACGGATGGGAGCAGCAACAGTAGCAAGGCGAGTATGGAAGTGAAAGGAAAGGAAGCAAAGTGGGCGCGTGAAAAGAATGTGCGAAAGGCTTCACTAACGTAACCTTTGGAGTCCCGTAGGGAAGCAATTACCCATATAATAGGAAGGGTGAACCTAACAAGTCTATTCCTATGGCATGTCCTACGACCCGTAAGAAACTGGCCCTCCTTCACACCGATATCTTTTGCCCTAACCCAGCAACACCCCAACATTTATTTTCGCAACAACAGCCCCATTAATAACGTCCAGAATATGGTCAGTATGCGTTAATAGGTCAGTATAAGCTAACCTGCACCACCAACTGAATCTAAAGGGAATACGCATGTGATGTAACCCTAACCTGAGACAGACTTGCGTATATGCTTCAGTTATGGTAGATAATTGTTTTTAGGCAAATTGTTGCTTCATGCAAGACACTCGAACTGACAAGGCACTCAGACAATCATTAAGGCATAAGTGCTTATATAGGTGCTGCCCACACCTTAACCCTTCACCGCATAATTTACCAAATGTACTTAAAAGTACTACCCATCCCTATGAAACTGGCAGGACCTGTTACGCAGCGAAGGGTCAATGAGAGAAGGATGTAAACATGAGCTGCATAGAGAGATATAATCACAGTCTTTGTAGCTTTAATGTTAGTAATAGCGAGAGATTGAGCTGAGAGGCAGCAAAGATCAGCACCGGCGCCACAAATCACCAACATGACAGCTACAAGTGATGACAATAGATACAATAAAACAATTACACATTTCATAAAATACATACAAACGTGTTGCAAGGCACGTCAGTATACTGCAGCAGCTTCTTAAGCGGGTGGAATTAGCGATAACACGCGAAATCGTATAAACCCGTTCATAATATTGGTATTACATTTCGAGGTTAAGAACCTGTTCGTACAAATATCGAAGAAATCAAAGAGAGGAAAAGAAATCGACATGAAATATGTCAAGCCAGAATATAAATGCAAGGGAACAGCAAAACAAAAAAAGAAGAGGGACTGCAGGGAAGAAAGCATCTTTAGGCACAGAAATAACGAAAGCAAACAACACTCAGGCAATCAGTTGCTAAGAACTAGCTACCTATATCATCCGCAGGCAAGGCTATGCAATGGAGACGTTCGATGTCACGTTTTATACTCGGAGGACTTTGCAAAATAGCGGCATATAAATTAGATAACACAAGAAATAACATAAATACCTAAGAATAGCTATATTGTTTAGCTACACGTTGAGATCGTCTGTAGTAGGTAAGTGCTGATCACAACAGTGGAATAGAGGATAAAGTTAGCATAGACAGATAGAAAGGCCGCTTCGTGAAGCCATACAAGGTACACTGCGGTGGTGGACCACAGGTGTGATCTAATATCAGTACTCTTAAGGTGAAACTTACTAACTACATACTGGCATGAACGAATACAAGACGACACAAAAGAAACTGAGGTAACTATGAATGCGTCGGATCATCCAAATAACTGGCAGAAGTAACGTTGCATCTACAGTGTTCGGTATTCATATGAAATAGTTCTCATAACTGTCTACCAGCCGGCGACTGAAGCCAACACGGAAGTCGTACCAACTTTTGAGATTTTATGAAGCTTTCAGAGACGTGAGTAGGTATCGAAAGCCCTCGAAACTAAATGGATGATCTGTCACGGTAACTTGCTCTATCTGCATACAAGTATACATCGACACAGAAAGTATCAAATGCCACTCCAGTACAGTGGGCCATTCAACGCAAAAGAAAAGGCTAAATACTTCTGAGGCACACACCAAAAATACACAAAATATGAACACGAGGTAGCTCAGCAATGCTGAACTATCGCAAAAAAAAAATTAGATGTCAGCAGCTATTTTGAACGAATGACTTCCTTCACACACCCAAGAGTCCACTAGCATCTTCATTTATGTAAGCACTACAACAAGCACAGCGAGTTCTATAAGATATATGGTAATAAAATGGCACTTGTCTGGTTTTGAGCTTCAAACTTGCAATCACAAATAACGGCACGTATAAATCAATTTCATTAGTACGGAGTCAGTTATCACCCAACGTCAAAAATTCAAGGGAACTCGCCAGCCTCGACGCAAACAGAAAAGAAGAAGTCAAGCCTAAAAATTAATCATAACAACAATGCAGTGAAAACAGAAAATCTCTGTTTGTTCTTATGCCCAATCTGACGGCGATTCAAATCTCATTCCAATAATTTTAGCAAGTACCTAGATGTAGAAATTTTCCGTAAAACATGGACACTAATTTACAATAATCTGGTGGACCCAAAACTCTGTCACACCAAAGCCCAAAGTGAGCCAATAAAGTGGATTCAGTCAATTCGAGGTCCACGTGATAACGTCCCCGAAACAAACAACCTAACCAGCAGGAAATGACCAGCAGCCCACTAGGTAATGATCTGGTGGCGCTCAAAGCTCGTTTGCATGTCAGCACAAAGTGTGTCCGTGAAGGGGATGCAGTCGAGGTACCCGCACCAGGTGCATTCGAATGGCACGAGGTACAGCAGCAAGAAAAGCGTCACCAGCAGACATAGAGCAAGCGACAGCGACACCAGAACAACCACACAGCGACACCACAAGTTGCTTCGTCGAGGTGGGCCGGATAATTCGACTTCCGGCTCAGCCATATCAGGGAAATCGACCATCTCTCCAGCAGCCAGCGGCGCGTGGCTGGGTGAAGCGACGCCCTGATAGCGCTCGGCATACTTCGAGAATTTGGACGAAGCGTACGCAGTCTCTGGATTGCCTCGTCCAACGTGAGGGAGCAGGGCCAAGGAAAGCAACACCCCCATGATGAAGCCAAAGATGTTGGCGAAGTTGTCAATGCCAGGCAGTAGCCCTATGACGAAACAGGCAAATAAAAAGAACGTCCACTTGACCAAGATAAGCCAATTGCTGCGCATCTTGTCCATCCAATCAGCGATGAAAATGACGAAGAGACAACCGACGGTGCCAGCTATGGAACCTGACGGACCGACTTCGGGTCGGTAGGGCACAAAGATGGCGGACGCCAGGTTACCTGTTGGTTAGGTTATGAATTAGTACAGAGATTAAACGGTTTCGCAAGGGTAGCTGAAGTCACGAAGCAATAATCAATATTTTTAGTATTATATGCATATTATTTGCAAGGCACCTGCTTATATAATACTGGAAGAGAGACGAAAATGGCCTTCCAAAATTTGGTGCTAAGTTGAATAGCCGAAAGAGAAAATCGCAAACAAACCAAACCGCCTCTGTTAAAGGAATATCTGAGACTGCAGAGTACGAACTTGGTGACAGTGCCATTTTAAAAAATCATACATATCTATATTTTAATTATATACTTAAACAAAGTTTCTCATACTATGTTATTTAATACAGCATTTGGCAATGAGGTTTGAAACGGCTTCTTGATTTGAGAAAAGCAAAGAGTAACACAGTGACATTGCCGTCATAGTAATTTTGCGATTTAGCAGAAGGAGGTCAATTTAAAATATTTGCTCAGTCCTCAAGTAATCAATGGCAGTGTTGTAGATTGTTCAGTGGTATTTCTATCCAAAAGCAAAAAAGTGATATTGAATGATGCATGAGGCACTGCAATTCAAAATCATTGAAAAGTTACGGTGCGAACATAAAAATTTTCATAGAAAATACATGAATCGGTGCCACGTTAACCCCTCAAGCTCATTGCGGTTTGAACCATCACAAGCCGGCAGATAGAACTACTGTAGTTATCAACCAGAAACTTTGATCTAATTTTGGTTTGAACGCGGTACATATCATGGCCCAGTAACAGCTAGTCCGCTCCTTATCTAGCAAAAAAAATGTACTCAGTATCGACAAAAGATTTGAGCAACCAGCCCCTCACCAAAACGGTTTCCGGCCCATGCATTCTACCACATCTGCTCTACTTCCTTTGGCCTTCCAAGCAACCCGCGGCATGAATAAACCTAAACCCCATGACCGTACAGTGGCCTTGTTGATTGACTTCAGCAAAGC
>LQNS02278076.1:33583751-33596517 GCA_001587735.2 Parhyale hawaiensis | reverse complement strand
CAGCCACTTCTGTCGTGTCGGATGCAGCAGCCTGTAGTGGCCTCTGTCTCCTGCTGCCGTATGATGCCCTCCTTGATGGTGGCGTCAGGGCGCATGCACGGCGTGTACTTCGCCCCCAAGGCAATGAGGTCAGCCTAAGGTGGGCAATACTGCATTAGACTTCCTTTCAGGTACTAGCTACCTACCCACTGAATGGTCAATTAATGGGTCAGATATTATAAACGGATGTTCTTAGTGTGAAGTAGGACGATAAGATTGCATTAAATATTAGTTAATGGAAAGACCACGAATCACATTCCAAGGAAGACGAAGCATCAACTCTGAGGAATGACCATCATATGCGTAGCGAACACATGCAAAACAATGTTAAATAAAGTACTCGAAAGCAGGGTTGCAGAGTCGGAGTTGGTAAATTTGTGGTCCAAGAGTCTGAGTCAGAGCCTGAGTTGGCAACTGGCAAGAAGCAGTAGGTAGACGGTGTCAGTGAAAATTAATTAATTTTGTTATGAAAAAGAAACTGAGTCGGAATCGGTTAATTTCTTTATTTTTGTGGTCCAAGAAGTTGGAGTCGGGGATTAGCAAGTAAAATAGTTGGAGTCGAACTCTGTTCATCTAACTCCGTAACCCTGCAGCAAAAACAGTAAAAATTGCGTATGAATCCATGACAAAAAAAACGCTGCAGCAGCGACATACGAATGCTGATGGACACATTGAGAGCCACCATATGCAGCAACGCTACACATATTTATCACAGTCGCATCGCCATAATATAAATGGCATCTCTGTCCTATGTACGACGCTCCAGAATTCAATTAGCTTTTGATGCGCTACTAGCATAAACTCTGCAGTAGGCCTAAGCTCATTCGGTCTTCCGGAACAATAAATTAATATACTTTTACACTGCCAGTGAGTTCAAACCTTTTTTTAGCCAAAACAAATTTGTTGCTATATGAGAGGGGGAAAAAGGAAGATATATATACCTACTTAACACACTATGTCAAGAGAGATGTGGATGCCATCCATGTACGAAGTCATTACCACACTGAAGCAACGTGCAAGGGAACAGGAAGTCGTGAAGGAAGAGCAGAACATGGATTGGTCAAGTGTATGAAAATGAAAAGAAACGAAGTGGTCATGAAGGAAAGATGCTCCAAAGGCCTAGATAAGGCTAAGGTAGCTTATGGGCTCCCCTTAGAGGCGCTGCTCCCCAATAACACAAGATGGACGAATCTAGCACGATGACCCATCCCATCCCCTAGTTAGTTATAATGTAATTTAAGCCTCCGTTTCCGGAACAAGACGATGTCACAGAAGAAAAAAAAGGGGGTATATAGTATGTCTATAGACACGTGGAACCCATGGACGAAGGTGTTTCCACTACGGATAAAAGGCACGAGAACAGCATGTCGGGACAGAAGAGGAAGAACAGATATACTGGTAAGTAAGATCAGAGTAGGAGTATGAAATCAGAGAGAAGCAAAGTGGGCAGAACGGACAGATATCCCGAAGTAGTAGCTAACTAATGGCTAAGGTACCCTACAAGGTTCTCCTGCGGGCGCTGCTCCATTAACATACGAGGGAAATTCAAAATGTTCGCGGAATAGCTGATAATATTTAACATAAATTGTTGCTATGTTGCTAGCAAACAGGTTAATAGTTATATTGAGTAGTTTGCGCCACCATTTCCGAGGCAAGAGCGATCTCACTGAGGAAGAAAGACGGGACATATAGTATGTATGTCGATATTACTGCGGAAACCAGGGAACAGAAAATTCAGCAAGAAGAGGAATAAATTAACTTCATCAATACGAGTACGATAGTTAGATTGGTGATGAGGTTTGCTGGCGCAGTAATTCTAAGCCGCATCGCGCCGAAGGTCAAGTATTTTTTCTCATCACTTCTGCCGTAAAGTCTCGAGTGACGGCGAACGCACGTAGTTCTGTGTCTCAAATTTTGTCAGGTACACCACTTCTGGCGGGAAAGGATCTCTAACCCTACAAGGTTAGGCTGAACGAATTCGTTCAGCCATGTGGCGCAGGGCAAGACACGAAAAACGAGAAAAGAAGACAGCAGAAAAAAACACCTGGACAGAGGGTCCCTTCCGTGACCTCCCCACCCCTCCCTCCTTTCCAAGCGGGGAGCAGATAGGAATCCCATGGGATAAGTAGCTCAGTATCATTGGGCGGCCCACCTGGGAGGCAGAAGGAGGAAGTATAGAGAACCCACCTAACTCTACAAAACTAGCCTCGTCAGCACGAACTGCGACCAGGTGCTAAATCTTCGGAGAAAGCACTCGTGTCAACCCCTGGGTGAGTGATGTCAAGAAATATTCTGACACGCAAAAAGGTTCGTCAGATATATCCCTGAGGGCAGCTACGAGTGCGAAAGGGGAAGGATGCAGAGGGCGTACGAAGAAAAACGTCCCGAAGGTCAAAAAACTAATTATGGCTAAGGCTAAGGTCCTCATAGGGTGGCTGCTCGCCATAACACAGGATGGGCGAACATACCTAACTTGCAAATAGAAACACAGAAAGTCAAGTCTCGGCAAGAACGACCCCTTCTTGACTGAGGTAATAAGTAGCTATTAAATTGGTCAAAATGAGCAGACAGCAAACGCGTCACCAAAGTTTTCCCCTTTTGTCCCCTCAGATTAAGAGTTCGGCCGATGCGCCAGTATCGATGAACTGGTTCTGCTGTTTGGTCCTCAAACTCAATGTAATGTTAACTACATTCATGCTACCAGGACAGAAACCAGTCTCACCTGCCGGGGACCGAACCAAGGAGACGCAGGTTCTTCATACTCGATAATTTCCAGTGATAAGCTGGTCGTCAAAATCTGCAAGGAACACAAAAAATATAATTAATCAAATCATAGAGCACAAATTCACACACATTTACGACATTCTAAAGACCTTAATGGTAGAAATAGAAGTATTCCACTAGTTGAAAGCCGCCCTATCCCCAGGGTTTGCTGCGAACTAAAGAGAAGAAAGAAGGGACACGTACTTCGAGTAAAATAAAGAAAGCAAGCATGGAGGCACAGCCAAGAGAGAGAGAAGGCAGCATCGTAATGTTTTGGGGATGATATTTACAAGCTCACCTGTGATGGTCTTGAGACGAAAGAACCACAGATTGACACCAACCTGCCCTTAAGGGTGGTAAGATCAACGAAACCAAAGATTGGTATTCTTCTCCACGTTAATGATCTTTGTAACGCAGATTCCAAAGGTTGGCACTCATCTCCCCTTTGATGGTGGCAAGATCACAGAAGCCAAAGGTTGGCACTCACCTCCTCGTGAAAGGTTTTGGATCAAAAAACAATCAAACGATGGTACTCACCACTCCATTAGTGGTTTTGAGCAAAAGACAAAGGTTGGCACTCACCTCCCCATTAATGCTAATGAGCCAAAAAATAAAGGATGACACTCACCTCTCCGTTAAAGGTTTGGAGCAAAAAAAAATAAAAATAAAGGTTCGCACTCACCTCCCCGTTAACGATTTTGAGGTAAAAAACAAAGGTTGACACCTTTCCGCTAATAGTTTTGAGCCAAAAGAAACAAAGGTGGTCACTTACCTCCCCTTTGATGGTCTTGAGGCCAAAGAAACCGACAGGCGCCACAGGATAGAGGAACAGCGCCAGTACCAGCACCACAATGTCGACGGTCGTCACCCAGTATGTGAAGTACGGTCTGCTGTCGTCGTGACTGTTCTTGACCTGTAGTGGCCCAGTCATCGGGAAAGTTATTATATATTACCTACTTTACATATCTATCATAGACTACACAATGTATATGGTTTAGTCTATAATGTATCACTAAGCTTCTGTAGCCAATGTGAAGATATGTCAAGAGAGAAAAATATAGGAACATCCACAGTCGCGGAAAAATAGCTTGACACGCCATGGGCAATAAAAGGCGTAATGCATCATTCTAGTAATTTCATTCGCTATTCCAACATGAACAGCATAAACCAAGCTTCTGTTGACGCAGTAAGTATAACGTGCCTGTCACCAGGTCTCATTGTCAGTGCCAGACGAGTGCCTGTGTAGGGAGGTCGTACAGAAGACCGTTCTAATTTTCAACGTTGACTGTAGCACTATCTTTGCATTATTACAATCCTTATCAGACTGTAGACAATGGGATGCGCATAGCTCATAGTAGAAAAATAGTCGCGCACTTTCTCCGTACTAGGCAGAGTATACGGTATCTGTGACGCGGTTTGCCACCGAGTTCAAATTGTCTAACCAAGTCATTTATTGAGTCCGAAACAGGGCAATGCCACTGTCACCAACCACTCACATTGGAGCACCGGGAAGGATGACAGAAAAAAACGGATAAGCTGCAAAAACAGCAGGTGATGTTAGATCCTCTACAAGCGATGACACACGCTAGTCAAAACAAGAGTACCATCATCTTTTCGTCCTAATGTGTTGATGTGCCCGATTAAATAGCACACACACACAAAATTTGGAGTTATAAATCCCTCCTGATATAATTGTATGTCCGAAAGTTAACCAACGGCACTTGCGGAGTAAACTGAACTGACGGTATACATTTTTACACCATTTCTTGGCAATCTCATAGCTATGTTTACAAGAGTTCAACATAACCTTTGAACGAAAAGATGATACTAGTTCTTTTGACTAGCGTGGGTCATCGCCATAAGAGTCGTAAATGACGGCAGCAGAAACAGACTAGAGCACTCTGAGAGCGCATACCTCCGCCAAGCAATGCAAAGATAACGAAAAATTCAAATTGGTGCCGAGACCATTATTTTCTTTGTAGCAACACCAAAATCTAATCATTTGTGCCTTTTGATAGTATTAACAGTTTCAGTAATTTTCTTGAAGATACGCTCATACCTTTTTGAGTTATGCTGCTAAGAAACATTATGACCAACATAAGTCAAACATAAAACGAACCAACCGATCTGCACCAAAATTTGATCATTTATGTCTTAAAACATTACTAAAAACTCCCGTAAATATCTTGAAGACCCATTCAGAACTTTTTGAGTTATTGCGCCTTAGCCTTATTGCGCTAAGAAGCACAAAATCAAACACAGCAACATACACACGAACGAACAAACAGATCATCACAAAAATTCGGTCATTTACTCTTCGTAATAAACCTAACAACTCGCGTAAATTTCATGAAAATCAGTCCATAGCTTTTGAGTTATGGCATTGACAAAAATGATGCACACAAACAAACAGATGAACGGATCTTCACCAAAAGTTAATCAGCTGCACCTCCTAACATACTTAACAATTACTGTAAATTGCATCCAAATCCGTCCATAACTTTTTGAGTTATCTTGATGACAGACAGAGTAACAGCCCAACAGACGAACAGACAGACAGACAAACCCGACGAAAACAACCTCCTTGGCGGGAGATAACAGCTGCAAAAACGTGAGATGGTAGATCCTCTAAGGACCGTAAAATAATAAAATACGGCAGCAAAAACGGATTAAAATACGGCAGCAACAACGGATTAAAATACGGCAGCAAAAACGGATAAGCTGCTTAAACGTAAAGTGATGTCAGATCCTTTCACAATAGCTGTAACATAGAAGAACAACGACAAAACATCCTGTAGGACGTCGCTACAGTGACTCGAGTGGGTATTGTGCCAGCTGGTAACGCTGGACACTGTAAATGGCATCACTAGATACCTACCCTCAAATCGGTGGCAGCACGCATCAAACAAATGTTCGGGCTAAAAAAGAGACAGCATGACAATTTTGACCCACGCTTAGCATCGCACGTCCTACTGTGAAGAGGTTGAATGATATCGCTATAGTCAGAATGGTCGATAAAAAGTGGCGAGTCCTATACACCCTCGTAACACAAACATTCGTCAGGTAATGAAAGCTGCAGGTAGCACCAGGCCAGTCATGGTTAATTGGGTACTGCATAACACAAGATCTGCTCACTCTCTTCACGTTGGAACAGCAAATAAAATTCAACACGCCAAGTTCGTACCACGAATTTATCGCAGACTGCGGGTTAAGATAATTTATTGTGGTGCAACTATAGTATGACGAGAAAATAGGAAACCCATGCATAAACGACAGCTGTGCACGAGAGATGCAACTCGGAAAAGAAGAAGAGACCATAACAAAGACAGTCAGTAGCGGTGGGGCGAATAGGATGTAGCACAGTGGGTGCCATAAAAAAAAGGCCGAAGGTTCTACCTACGCAAAGGTGAGCTATGGAGTCCGGCGGTTGCGCACAGATCTCCAGTTAGCCTATTCGATTCTGAGACGTAGGGTGCGTTCGACTGGGTGCTGAAATCAAGCCTTCGAGACTTGACTCATTCAAAACTCCAGACAAAGCCTCGGCCCTGTCCTTTCAACTCGTGTTGCAAGTGCTATACAAGCAACTCTATTAAGCTCTATTTTTGAAAGTCTAAACATTAACCGTTTGAGGGTCAACGCCTGAACGTCAAATCTACGAGTCGATGCCTGAGTGCAAGTCTAAAGTTTCACACAAGTCCAGCCTCGAAGGCCTATTTTCTACGCCTAATCAAACACACCCACAAACGCATGATAAATAAAAAATACTGAGTGACATTTTACTAGACTGAAACAGTAGTGAGCTTTTGGAAAATTGAGGTTTTTCTAGACATAATGGTACCGAAAATGAAAACACTGAGATAGATACAAATTTGATCAAATGGGGGGACATGAGCGCGCTACACCCCTTAGAACCTCTCAAAAATATAACGAAGATATGAATAGTAGAGGAACGAATGAATCTGCTAATAATGAACAGACTAAACAAGTACATTATGACCCGTAAGGACATTAAATAAAACGTAAAATACAACTAAATATTTATTTCAAAAAGCAAAAAACATAGCTTTATAAGACCATGAAAGGACATCTAAGAATTTGACAATGAATTAAAGTAGCAATTGAGTATGAGTGACAAGGAGAATCAGCAACACACGGAATTATAGGAGATACTGAATAGAAGTAGGTATTGATCTAGATGTATCGCACCATGCTTTCAACAAAATAAAGGGTGATTTAAAGTGTATGCTTTTAAGTATCAGGAAAATCAGCAGAAATTTTACAAAACCTAATTCTAGTTGTATTTTGTACCATGCATTTTCATGCATAATAATAAATGGTGCTTTAGAAGACTATACCTTAACAATATGGAGGAAACACTTCCCAAATCAAAACATTATATTTTACAGAGAACTTCGAGTGCATTCTATGCAGCGTGTTGAGCATTTGCAATATGAAGACTTGCACAACTTCACGATAGCTAAATCTGTGGGCCAGTCCTGCGAATTCATCAAAAATTGTTGACACAGAGGGCCTATGTGCCATTACTTACGGTTCGATCCGACTCCTGTGTATAGATAAATTTCCTTATTTGGGCCAAATTCCTAAGTTTCGATACAATTCCCGAGTTCGATTCCTACGTTTCGATCCAATTCATGAGTTTGATTTCTATGTTTCGATATTATTCCTGAGTTTGAGCCCAATAACTACGTTTGAAATTTGAATCGAATTTTTGGGCCCAATTCCTAACTTTGGAAATAATTCCCGAGTTTGGATCCTTGTCATAAGTTTAGTTTCAATTCCTGAGCTTGGTTCTATGTAATATCTAAGTTTAATCCTACAATGAAAGCATTGACCTCATGGTAATTCCAAATTTTAGCCAGACTTTTATGTTTCAGTCCACTGAGGATCAGCTGCTACTAGCATATGCCGACATACTGAGAGGCCTGGAGCAGCGAGACGTTGTTGACGTGATATTCTTGAACTTTTCCAATGCTTTTGATAAAGTGTGTCATGTGGTCCTTATGAGAAAACTACAAGTCTTGGGAATTTATGGAACCATTAAGCCATGGATTGCTGCCTTCCCGTCTGGCTGCACCTTCCCGGTTTCTGTTGGGGGCGCTGAGAGCCAAAGCAGACCAGTGGCGAGTGGTGTTCCTAAGGGTCCGTTTTGGGGCCTCTACTGTTTTTGCTTTATGTCGACCCACTGATTTCTCGATTGTCCTGTTCACTTAAGGTTTTTACGGATGACTTCAACTTGTATTTGTCGTTCTCCCTTGAGGGCCAGGCTGTGCTCCAGGGTGACCTGGATACTCTCACCGAAGTTGCAAAGTCTTGAAACTTGGTTTTGACTGGTGAGAAGCGTGTAGTAATGAGGTTGTGTCGTGCCCGCCTCGTGGAGGATTACTATTTGCACCCATATACCGTGGGAGATACTGTCCTCAACCTTGTTGACTCTCATCGTGATTTGGGAGTGTCGTTGGACGGTGACTTGAAGTCCCAAGCTCATATAAGGCAATTAGTTGATAAAGCATCAGGATTGGCTGGGAGCCGCTTCCGCACCACTGTGTGTTGGTCAAGAGAATTTACGGTGGCTCTTTTTGTGGCTCACATCAGGCCCCTCTTCGATCATTGCTCAGTTGTGTAGAGCACTGGCTATGTGGGGTTACTTTCGGCTCTTGGAGTCGGTCCAGCGTAGATGGAAGAGGTACGTTGCAGGACTTGAGGAACTGGTGTATGGTGAAAGGTTGAGGCGGTTCAACCTGTTCTCAGTAAGAGGCAGGTTGGTGCGAGCTGATTTGATTAAATGTTGGACGGTGCTTGTGGAGCGGGTGGGGTGTGCTGAGATGCATAGTTTGCTTTCTCTGGCAAACCATACTAGAGCTCGGGGCCATCCTTTGAAGCTGTTTCGGCTGCCTTTTTGTACTGAGGCAGGGGGGAGGGCATTTCCATCTAGAAGTGTTAGGTTCTGAAACTCTTTGCCAGAGGAGGTTGTGTTGTCCCAGTCTTTGGATGTATTCAAGGGGCACCTTGTTCGTTAGTTAAGGGAGGTGTTGTTTGATTATGTATAATGTCTGAGTGTGCATTGGCTTCCTGTTGGCCTTCGGCAGATATCTTGGGCTTGCTGGCCGTGCTTAGCTTGGTGGCTTGTTCGTTTGAGTGGGATTGATGGGTGTTGATTTTGTGGGGATTTATGTGGTTGAACCCTTGCTGCTTGCTGTTGATGTTTGTGTTTTCCCTTCAAGGAGTTACCTAAGTGACTTGGGCTCCTTGGTCGGAACTACGTCTGATACCCCTACATTGCTAATCATGCTTGGCCCTCAGTTGTGGTGGTGCTTGTCCGGTGCCACATGTTGCATGAATGTGGGTGGTCTTGCGCTCTGTAGCTGGGTTTCTGGGGGTCCTGTGGTGTTTGGGTGCTACTGTGCTGGGGAGTTGCTAATAATGTCCGGTGGTACTTACCACCGGGTGCCTTGGTGGTGCTTACCAGTTACCATGTGTCACTTGCTGTTCTGGGGGACCATCCATGTTAATGTTTATTGTCTGTTGGTGGCGTCCCGATGGCCAACTGCGCACTTCTCTGGCTCGTTGGTAGTGCGTACACGAGCGTTCTCTCGCTGGTGCCGGCGCGCGGGGCCGTGCTTGCCTCCCTAGCCTGGCTGTCCTGCTCCAGGTCTGCCTGGGCTTTGGGGGCTGAGAGGTGAGTTACAGAGATGAGTCTAATTTCTAAGCTTGGGTCTGGTTCTCCTCTTTTAGCCTAATTTATAAATTTCAAGCCTACTCCTCAGTTCGGACCAAATTTCTATATTTAAGATGGAGTCAAGAGCTTAGGCCACAGCCTCTACGCTTGAGACTAATTTGTATATGAGGTCGTAAGCCCTAGGCTTGGGTCTTAACAACTACGTTTGAGTAATAAGTCCTTAGTTTAGGTTTGAGTCCAAAAAGTTGCGATCTAGTGCTAAAGTAGGGCATCATGTCTAGTACCCGTTCACCACGCTATTAGCCGTCCACTTGGCACTAAATAACTGCCTGTGTGAAAAGTAGCAGTGCTAGAAAGACGTACATAGGCTTAAACTGTAGGCTACATGGTGCTGCACCATTCCTGAAAATGACAGGCAAAAAAATTAAACAATAAAAGATGATGGTGGTTTTCACATTTTTCAAGTTTTTAGGGATGGCGCGGCATTACTTATCCTACAGTTTAAGCCTATGTACGGCTTTCTAGCACTGCTAGCTTCCACACAGGAAGTTTTTTAGTGCCAAGTGGACGGTTACTAGACATATTACACTACAGGCCTAATTTTCAAGATTTGGCTCCAGTCTGTACCTAGGTACTCTCTACGTTTGAGATAAATTATAAATTTTTTATTTAAGTCCTGATTTGGGCATAGGTCTCAGATATAAATCTAAGCTGCAAGTTTGGGAATAATTTCTACTATGGACCTACAGTAATTTCGAACTTCCATCCATGTAATTCTCAAGTTTGGGTCTAGGTCTAAAAGCCTGATCATAATGTCAAAGTCTGGACATGATTCCCAAGTGCGGATTGAAATTCAACTTCTCAATTTAGAATTATTTTCTAGGTTTAAGCTTATATTTCAAACTATCTAGGTGCCTAACCCAAAAATTTGAGCCTAACTACCACATATTGACCTAGTTCTCCAGTTTGGACTAAATTTCCAAGTTTAGGCCTGAATATAGGTCAAGACATAATTCTCCCGTTTAGGGCCCTAGATAAGAAATTGGGGCATGAGGCAAGTTCCCTAACATGCCATGTCTCTGTGTTGAAAAATGAACAATAAAAACTATGTCACAAAACATGTAACCATGTGTAAATAATTTACTATAGCTAAATCACAGCCGTAACAGTGGTACTACACTGCATGTACATAAGTACTTAACCAATACCTGCTACATCACTGGCAATTTCTGACAAGATAATTAACGTGTGAGCAATAATAGACCTTATAAATTCACTATCACATCAACGAAGAGTAGTTATAAAAGTTATATAGCTACCGAACAAAATAATCGCAAGAAAGCGACAGCAATTATTATAAGTCAACACCAACTCGCTACCAAATTCAAGATTAAACAGAGCAGCAGTCCTTCGTTTGTCAGTGAGGGGCAGTTGGAGGTTAATTTACGTCAATGCGGCAAAGCACTGAGTCAGTACGTACTTAACCTGAATAATCAATTTTCCAACGGTAATTATGCATGAAATAGAATTATGCACGATGGATATCATTGTAAACGTGATAAAATGCTCTTTTTAAATCAATACATACATGTAAATATTTTGCTTCGGGGCAACTGCGTTAAAAAAGGAAATGAAAATCCAAGCCGCAAGGAGGAAGGGAGAGCATTGAGTCACGGTAGGTTTTCACGACAAAATACAAGCTGCAGCTGTGTCCTGAGATGGATGTCCTTAAGATTATACATGTAGCTATATCACAAGTTTTCTTTCATATGCAGGAAAATCACTGTGATACAACTTACACAAGACGTCCTAGTGAAAAGACTGCCGCCTGCAGCGGGGGTAAGACTTCCCAGATCACCAGAGTGAAATTTCTATACAAAAGTGCACAAACATGTAAGCAACACCAAACACCAACTAGATCAAGATAGTTCAGCACCTCACTCCTGCAAGAGATACATTTTACACATAGTTTCGATTTTAGCAGTAAAATGAAGTCTCTTAGTTACATGAAGCATATCTAGCAAAATGAAAAACCTATAGATGAACATAGCAAACCGTGAAAGCAGAGGTAAAGCAACAGCACGACACAGATATTATCAGTAGAAGTAGGAAAAAAAGAAGCAAAGCTAGCACAAAAGGAAAGACATCCCATATTAGCCTAAGTACACTAAGGGCTCGACTGTAGGATGGGCTAAGCTAACTGTATAACAAAAATTGGTGGCCTTCAGCCCATTCTGGGAAGCAGCCACATGGTTCACCTTACGAGTGGAAGGAACTTAGATCTCAAACTGAGCGCATTGCAAGATTAAATTCAGTAACGGTAGGGCACTAATACTGCTATGCAAGCTTACTATATAGGGCTATGATCAATATAAGGCACATGTGAGGCATTATGAGCAAACTTTCATGCAAATAGTAATAGCTGCAGTAAGACACTTCAATCACGCTCTGGACACGATCCATGTCACAGTTGTTTCACCGTACGAGCATAGGCCTATCAAAGAGTCAATATGAGACATTACATACAATGTCACATTTACGTGTGAGGATTACAAGGTTCTAAAGAATCAGCTCAATTTTAAACTGGACTCTGATATACAAAGTAAACCTGTATTTCTCATGAGAATAGGAACAATAACAGCCAAAAAATATAAACATATAGTGAATAGGTTCAAGGTTGGCAAGAAGGTTTGCTAGCGCAGCGATTCTAAGCCTCATCTGCACCTTCGAAGGTCAACTATTTTATCTCAGCATTTTTGCCGGAGGGTCGTGAGTGTCGGCGAACTCACATAAGTGAGTTGTGTGTCTCAAACCTTTAAAGCACGCGTGTCTCCAACCCTACAAGGCTCTAGTGAATGGGTTAATTAGATAGAGCACTTCACAATCTGAACGGATGTCCTTTCTATGACAATCACTCACATGGTCAGATACTCAGCCTAATCGTAGCATAAATCTAGTAAAATATAGCATAGCTAATCCTCCGAGCATAGAGAACAACAAGAGTGTCGGCTACATCACGAAATAAAGCAAGCATCGCACAACAGTGTTTACAGTATCCATGCCACTGCACACAACAGAAGGTCACACGTTGCGAAGAAGAGGAAGACATGAGCACCGCAGGCCCCCAAAGCGCATACACTGAAGCAACTAGTAAAATAGAGCCCTTACTTGTGCCTGCATGTCGCTCAGCCAGCGTCTTATTCCAGTCTTCCTTTGCCTCTTCTTGCGCTTCACGGGCATCTCCTGTAGTGAAATATATTTTAATAT
>LQNS02278076.1:33554807-33582230 GCA_001587735.2 Parhyale hawaiensis | reverse complement strand
GTAACACAAACATTCGTCAGGTAATGAAAGCTGCAGGTAGCACCAGGCCAGTCATGGTTAATTGGGTACTGCATAACACAAGATCTGCTCACTCTCTTCACGTTGGAACAGCAAATAAAATTCAACATGCCAAGTTCGTGCCACGAATTTATCGCAGAAGGCGGGTTTAAGATAATTTATTGTGGTGCAACCATAGTATATCGAGAAAATAGGAAACCCATGCATAAACGACAGCTGTGCACGAGAGGTGCAACTCAGAAAAGAAGAAGAGACCATAACAAAGACTGTCAGTAGCAGTGGGGCGAATAGGATGTAGCACAGTGGGTGCCATAAAAAAAAGGCCGAAGGTTCTACCTACGCAAAGGTGAGCTATTGAGTCCGGAAGTTACGCACAGATCTCCAGTTAGCCTATTCGACTCTGAGACGTAGGGTGCGTTCGACTGGGTGCTGAAATTAAACCTTCGAGACTTGACTCATTCAAAACTGCAGACAAAGCCTCGACCCTGTCATTTCAACTCGTGTTGCAAGTGCTATACAAGCAACTCTATTAAACTCTATTTTTGAAAGTCTAAACATTAACCGTTCGAGGGTCAACGCCTGAACGTCAAATCTACGAGTCGATGCCAGAGTGCAAGTCTAAAGTTTCGCACAAGTCCAGCCTCGAAGGCCTATTTTCTACGCCTAATCAAACACGCCCATACACGCATGATAAATAAAATACTGAGTGACATTTTACTAGACTGAAACAGTAGTGAGCTTTTGGAAAATTGAGGTTTTTCTAGACATAATGGTACCGAAAATGAAAACACTGTGATAGATACAAATTTGATCAAATGGCGGGACATGAGCGCGCTACACCCCTTAGAACCTCTCATATATAACGAAGATATGAATAGTAGAGGAACGAATGAATCTGCCAATTATGAACAGACTAAACAGGTAAACTATGACCCGTAAGGACATTAAATAAAACGTAAAACACAACCAAATATTTATTTCAAAAAACAAAAAAAAAAAACACAGCTTTATAAGACCATGAAAGGACATCTAAGAATTTGACAATGAATTAAAGTAGCAATTGCGTATGAGTGACAAGGAGAATCAGCAACACACGGAAGGATAGGAGATACTGAAAAGAAGTAGGTATTGATCTAGATGTATAGCACCATGATTTCAACAAAATAAATGGTGCTTTAAAGTATATGCTTTTAGGCATCAGGAAAATCAGCAGAAATTTCACAAAACTTAATTCTAGTGGTATTTTGTACCATGCATTTTCATGCATAATAATAAATGGTGCTTTAGAAGACTATACCTTAACAATAAGTAGGAAACACTTCCCAAATCAAAACATTATATTTTACAGAGAACATCGAGTGCATTCTATGTAGGGTGCTGAGCATTTGTAACATGCAGACTTGCGCCACTTCACGATAGCTAAATCTGTGGGCCAGTCCTGTGAATTCATCATAAGTTGTTGACACAGAGGGCCTATGTGCCATTACTTACGGTTCGATCCGACTCCTGTGTATAGATAAATTTCCTTATTTGGGCCAAATTCGTAAGTTTCGATCCAATTCCCGCGTTCGATTCCTACGTTTCGATCCAATTCCTGAGTTTGATTTCTATGTTTTTATTAGTCCTGAGTTTGAGCCCAATAACTACGTTTGAAATTTGAATCGAATTTCTGAATTTGGGCCCAATTCCTAACTTTGGATATAATTCCTAAGTTTGGATCCTAGTCATAAGTTTAGTTTCAATTCCTGAGTTTGGTTCTATGCAATGTCTCAGTTTAATCTTATAATGAAAGCATTGACCTCATTGTAATTCCAAATTTTAGCCAGACTTTTATGTTTCAGTTCACTGAGGATCAGCTGCTACTAGCATATGCTGGTATACTGAGAGGCCTGGAGAAGCGGGACTTTTGATAAAGTGTGTCATGTGGTCCTTATGATAAAACTACAAGTCTTGGGAATTGATGGAGCCATTATGTCATGGATTGCTGCCTTCCTGTCTGGCTGCACCTTCCGGGTTTCTGTTGGGGGCGCTGAGAGCCAAAGCAGACTAGTGGCGAGTGGTATTCCTCAGGGGTCCGTTCTGGGGTCTCAACTATTTTTGCTTAATGACGAACCACTGATTTCTCGATTGTCTTGTTCAGTTAAGGTTTTTGCGGATGACTTCAAGTTGTACCTGTCATATAGGGGTTCGTTCTCCCTTGAAGGCCAGGCTGTGCTCCAGGGTGACCTGGATACTAAAACTGAAGTTGTAAAGTCTTGGAACTTGGTTTTGAATAGTGAGAAGAGTGTAGTAATGAGGTTGTGTCGTACCCGCCTCATGGAAGATTATTATTTGCACCCATATATTTGTCGACTCTCATGGTGATTTGGGAGTGTCGTTGGACGGTAACTTGAAGTTCCATGCTAATATATGGCAACTGGTTGGTAAAGCATAAGGACGGGCTGGGAGCCTCTTGCGCTCCACTGTGTGTAGGACGCCAGAATATATAGTGGCCTTTTTGTGGCCCACATCAGGCCCCCTCCTCGATTATTGCTCAGTTGTGTGGAACACTGGCTAAGTGGGTGACCTTCGGCTCTTTACTCGGTCCAGCGTAGGTGGACGGGGCATGTTGCAGGACTAGAGGAACAAGAGTACAGGTGAAAGGCTGAAGCGGCTCAACCTGTTCTCAGTGAGAGGCAGGTTGGTGCGAGCTGATTTGATTAAATGTCGGAAGGTGCTTGTGGGGCGGGTGGGGTGTGCTGAGATGCATAGTTTGTTTTCTCTGGCTAACCATACTAGAGCTCGGGGCCATCCCTTGAAGATGTTTCGGCTGCCTTTTTACCGACGCAAGAGGGAGGCTCTGGAACTCTGCCAGAGAAGGTTGTGTTGTCCCAGTCTCTGGATGTATTCAAAGGGCGCCTTGCTCGTCATTTGGGGGAGGTGTTGTTTGATTATGTGTGATGTCTGAGTGTGTGTTGGCTTCCTGTTGGCCTTTGGCAGGAGTCTCGGGCTTGATGGCCGTGCTTAGCTTGGTGGCTTGTTCGTTTGGGTGGGATTGATGGGTGTTGCTTTTCTGGGGATTCATGCGGTTGAACCCCTGCTGCTTGCTGTTGATGCTTGTGTTTTCTCTTCAAGGAGTTACCTAACTGGCTTGGGCTCCTCGGTGGGAACTACGTCTGATACCCCTACATTGCTAATCATGCTTGGCCCTCAGTTGTGGTGGTGCTTGCCTGGCGCCACATGTTGCATGAATGTGGGCAGTCTTGCGCTCTGTAGCTGGGTTTCTGGGGTCCTGTGGTGTTTGGGTGCTACTGCGCTGGGGAGTAGCTAATAATGCCCAGCTCTCAGCCTTGGCGGTGCTTACCATGCGTCACTTGCCCTTACTGTTTTTGCTATTCTGGGCACCATTCATGTTAGTGTGTATTGTCTGTTGATGGCGTCCCGATGGCCAACTGCGCACTTCTCCGGCTTATTGGTGGTGCGTACACGAGCGTTCTCTCGCTGGTGCCGGCGCGCAGGGCCGTGCTTGCCTCCCTAGCCTGGCTGTGTTGCTCCAGGTCTTCCTGGGCTTTGGAGGCTGCAGAGGTGAGTCTAATTTCTAAGTTTGGGTCTGGTTCTCCTCTTATTGCCTAATTTATAAATTTCAAGCTTACTCATAAGTTCGGACCTAATTTTTATACAGTATGTATTTAAGATGAATTCAAGAGTTTAGGCAACAGTCCCTACGCTTGAGACTAATTTGTATATGAGAGCGTAAGCCCTAGGCTTGGGCCTTAACCCCTATGTTGGAGTTATAAGTCCATAGTTTAGGTTCAAGTCCAAAGATTTGATTTAGTACCAAAGTAGGCCTACAGGCCTAATTTTCAAGATTTAGCTCCAGTCTGTACCTAGGTAATTTCTATGTTTGAGACCAATTTTAATTTTTTTTTTTTATTCAAGTCCTGATTGTGGGCATAGGTCTCAGAAATAGATCTAAGCTGCAAGTTTGGGAATAATTTACTTTGGACCTACAGTAATTTCGAAGTTTCATTCATGTAATTCCCAAGTTTGGGTCTAGGTCTAAAAGCCTGATCCTAATGTCAAAGTCTGGACATGATTCCCAAGTGCGGATTCAACTTACAAATTCAGAATTATTTTCTAGGTTTAAGCTTACATTTCAAACTATCTAGGTGCCTAACCCAAAAGTTCGGGCCTAACTGCCCCATTTTGACCTAGTTCTCCTGTTTGGACTAAATTTCCAAGTTTAGGCCTAAATATAGGTTAAGACATAATTCTCCCGTTTAGGGCCCTAGGTAAGAAAATGATTTTGGTATGAAGCAAGCTCCCAAACATCATAACATGCCATGTCTCTGTGGCGAAAAATGAACCAAAAAACTATGTCACAAAACATGTAACCAAGTGTAAATAATTTTATATAGCTAAATCACAGTCGTAACAGTGGTACCTACTACACTGCATGTACATAAGTACTTAACCATATCGAACTAGATGGCTGGCAATTGCTGACAAGACAATAACCATGTGAGCAATAATAGGTATTATAAATTCACTACCTATCACATCAAAGAAAAGTAGTTATAAAAGTTACATACCAAACAAAATAAGTCGTAAGAAAGCGACAGTAATTACTATAAATTAACATCAACTCGCTACCAAATTCAACATTCAACAGAGGAGCAGTCCTTCGTTTGTCAGTCGGAAGCTAATTTATGTCAGTGCTGCAGAGCACTGAGTCAGTACATACTTAACATGAATAAGCAATTTTCCAACGGTAATTATGTATGAAATAGAATTATGCACGATGGATATCATTGTAAACGTCATAAAATGCTCTTTTTAAATTAATACATGTAAATACTTTGGTTAAATGCAGTTGATTAAACTTAATGGCCACGTAAATTTGCCAATTTGATTAAGGAGTCTGTCCTTTAAAAATATGGAGAGTCGGAGTCGAAAAAACTGGAGGACCATTTGTCAAAATCGGACTGCAGCTATCCGGCTCCGACAAAATCGCATGGATCCACTGGCGTCACCCTACGATTTCCAAAGCCTGCTGAAGACGATAGTCTCCCGGCTTCAAAAAATAAGCCGAGAGTGTCGTCGTGTTGTCTCCGTTTCGAGACTCGAGCATATGCACGGTAGAATAGAAGGCGTCGGTTTTACGTGACGATTGTTCATACATATATTCAAAATAAAGTGCATCGAGAGCAATGCTGTTCTTACTAGATTACAAAAGGAAAAGCTTCAAGTGTCGTGGGTGTCACGGTGGCTTGGGGGCAACTGCGTTATAAAAGGTAATGAAAATTCAAGCCGCAAGAGGGAGGAGGGGAGAGCATTGAGTCACAGGCGATTGCAAAGTACCGCCACTCAACAGTCAGGTGGTGACATAAGTCTAATTGGTATACTCCAGTGAAAAATGTATGGATATCAATTACAGTACCAACAAATGCCATCAGAGAAGTTTTTTCCGAACAAACTTTTAAGCTACTGTGCTTGCATATCTTTTAATATTAGCGAAAGTATAAGATATATTATGAGGAAGGCGTGTATTTTAACGACAAACATACAACAAGCTGCATCTGTGTCCTGAGGTGGATGTCAAGATTATAAATGCACATCACAAGTTTTCTTTCATATGCAGTAAAATCACTGAGACAAGACTTACACAAGACGTCCTAGTGAAAAGACTGCCGCCAGCAGCGGGGGTGAGATTCCCCAGGCAACCAGAGTGAAATTTCTATACAAAAGTGCACAAACATATAAGCAACACCGAACACCAACTACATTAAGATAGTTCAGCACCTCACTCCTGCAAGAGAGATACATTTTACACATAGTTTCGATTTTAGCAGTAAAATGAAGTCTCTTAGTTACATGAAGCATATCTAGCAAAATGAAAAACCCATAGATGATTATACCAAACCGTGAAAGCAGAGGTAAAGCAACAGCACGGCACAGATATCATCAGTAGAAGTGGGAAAAAAGAAGCAAAGCGGTTAGAAAAGGAAGCACATTCCATATATTAACTAGCCTAAGTACACTAAGGGCCCGACTATAAGATGGGCTATGCTAACTAGCTATTCAACAAAAGCTGGTGGCCTTGAGCCTATTCTGGGAAGCAGCCACATGGTTCACCCTACGAGTGGAGGGAACTTAGATCTCAAACTGAGCGCAACAGATTAAATTCAGTAACGGCAGGGCACTAATACTGCTATGCAAGCTTACTATATAGTATGGCTATGATCAATATAAGGTACATGTGAGGCATTATGAGCAAACTTTCATGCAAATAGTAATAGCTGCAGTAAGACACTTCAATCACGCTCTGAACACGATCCATGTCACAGTTGTTTCATCGTACGAGCATAGGCCTATCAGAGAGCGAATATGAGACATTACATACAATGTAACATTTACGTGTGAGGATTACAAGGTTCTAAAGAATCAGCTCAATTTTAAATTGGACTCTGATATACAAAGTATACCTGTATTTCTCATGAGAATCGGAACAATAACATCCAAAAAATATAAACATATAGCGAATGGGCTCAAGGTTAGCAAGAAGGCTTGCTAGCGCAGCGATTCTAAGCCTCATCTGCACCTTCGAAGGTCAACTATTTTATCTCAGCATTTCTGCCGGAAGGTCGTGAGTGACGGCGAACTCACATAAGTGAGTTTTGTGTCTCAAACTTACAAAGCACGCGTGTCTCCAACCCTACAAGGCTCTAGTGAATGGGTTAATTAGATAGGGAACTTCACAATCTGAACGGATGTCCTTTCTATGACAATCAGTCACATGGTCAGATACTCAGCCTAATCGTAGCATAAATCTAGTAAAATATAGTATAGCTAATGCTCCGTGCATCGAGAACAACAAGAGTGTCAGCTACATCACGAAATAAAGCGAGCATCGCACAACAGTGTTTACAGTATCCATGCCACTGCACACAACAGAAGGTCACACGTTGCGAAGATGAGGAAGACATGAGCACCGCGGGCCCCGTTTCGCGTATGTGACTTCGTTGATCATTTTATCTCGGGAATGAACACGGACGTACAGCGAGTCGGTCGCAGAATAAGGTCAGAAGGAAACGGAGAAGAACGCGAAGTGCCCGTAGAGGACATCACTTTATATAATTAATATGTTTTGCAATAAAAGACATATGAAGAAGAGCCACTAATACCCTTTGTTAACCAAGTTACTTCATTTTGATATTAAAGCACTCTGAGAGCGCATACCTTCGCCAAGCGAGGCAACGGTAGCAAAAAATTCAAATTGGCTCTGAAACCATAATTTTCTTTGTATAAACTCCAAAATCTAATCATGTGTGCCTTTTGATAGTAGTAACAGCTGTTGCAATTTTCTTGAAGATCCATTCATAACTTTTTGAGTTATACTGCTAACAAACGTTATAACAAACATGAGTCAAACATGCAAACGAACAAACCGATCTGCACCAAAATTTAATCATTTATGTCTCATAATATTACTAACAATCCCTATACATTTCATAAAGATCCATTCATCATTTTTTGAGTTATTATGCCAACGAGCATAAAATTCAAAACAGTAACGAACGAACAAAAGGATCATTACCAAAATTTAGTCATTTACTCTTTGTTATATACCTAACAACTCGTGTTAATTTCATAAAAATCCATCAATAACTTTTTGAGTCATGGCACTGAGAAAAATGAGGCAGACAAAGAAACTAACAAACGGATGGACATATTTTGGTGACAGACAGACAAAGAGATAGACAGACCGTCAAACAAACACTACGAAAACATAACCTCCTTGGAGGAGGTAATAAGGATGCTTTGTCCCTTGATATTCCTACGGAAAAAAAGCTTTGCTAAACAAGTAGCACAACCTATAGAAACTGGGGCTAACCTAAACTTGTTAAAGTTGATACCACACAATAGAAACAAAACAAGCTTCACTTCTGTTAATATTTACCTTTACCTCTCATTCATACACAAATTAGCTACTAACTCCAATCTTCTTCACTACATTCATATTCCATCACAAGACATCAGTCCAAAGTAATATTCTCGTCAATGGCTAACTCGCCAGAGAGCTGAACAATCGATTGCCTTTAAAATTACATACATCAGATGTACAAGTTGGTTACTAGGTTATTTTGTGACTGAGGAGCCTTGTGGGCCATCCTGTAGAAGACGCATTCTTGGTTGACTACAATTATAAACCATTAATAATGACTATTGTCATAACTAGTTGTCATGTAAGGTAAGTCATCCTTCACAGAACATTACCTTCGCTCCCAAGAAAGGATCAAAGGATCATGGAGCACTTTCAGAGGAATATGCCCCCCCCCCCTCCCCAATGAAGGAAGGTGATCCAAGACGGCATCAAAGCAATAACGTACAGCATATCAAAAAAGAAAATGAAGATAGAATACTGATCGTTAACATAAGAGAAGGAAAGACAGGAGGTACAAAGATATCTTCTGAAGGCCTAACTGGGGCTAATGTAATCTAAGGGGTCTTCGGGACGTCTATCTTTCGTGCCTACTGTACTTCCTTCCATTTTCGTAATCCTACCTGCTCATGATTTATTCTCATCTTCCTCTTCTTTCCAGACTTGCTGTTCTCATGCGCGTTGATCCTCTGTGGGAACACCTTCGTGCATGGGTTCCCCATATTTCTATCGTCATACTACAAGCTATGTCCTTTACTTCTTCCTCAGTTAGATCGCCATTGTTGTGGAGACGGGGCTTAATCTACTCAATATAATAACAATTTTAACCTAAGGGGTACTTCAGGGAGCACAGATCTCCACAACATAGGCTGGACAAACCTAACAAACTTAACCTTACGGGCCCCTCCTATGCCCAAAGAGAAATAAGTATACAAGAGCACTGAGATGAATATGTTAACATCAGTTTGGTGTGCGCGTGCGAGTGAATAGCAACGTCGTTTAATTAGGCCTCTCTAGACACAACTGCGGTGTTTCACGAGAGGAAAATGAAGGGTTATGTAGCAAGTCTATAGAAACGTAGAAACCATACATGAGGGTGTGCCACACAGGATCAGGGAACTTTAAGTCCGGAAAGAAGAGGAACACTGAACAAAGCATCATCAGTAGGAGTACGAAAACGGAAAGTAGCAAAATTGGCACGAAAGGCAGAAGTCCGTCCCGAAGGCTTAGCTGAAGCTAAGGTGACCTAAGAGTTTACCTTCAAGAATTCCTTTGACACCGACTTCTCGTCCCACCCAAAATGTCCGACACGAACAGATTTTAAAACTGTAATCACAACAGTACAATTAATCATAGGTCGCCCAAAATACAAGGTGGTGAGAACACGTACCCGCTGGGAGTACACAGCTGGATGTACAGTAGGTGGAGGAGCATCCTGGGTGTCTAGTTGCAGAAGAGATAGCGGTGGAGGTGGCGGTGGCGGAAGCGATGAAGGAGCGTCCCGAGTAACTTCTTGCGAAGGAGATGGTACTGGTGGCGGGGGTAGTGGTGAATAGACATTCTCCGCGTCGACTTGCAGAGGAGGAGCTGAAGAAATGCTACGCGCTTCCCAAAAGTAGAGGTAGAGTTAGACACGGAATGCACGACAAGCAAAGGTGAATGACCGCCGGATACTGTGTTTCTCCTACAATCGCGTTGTATTGTGTCGTTTGTGTAAGGAGAATGTCAAACACCACAAATAGTAGATGTTCTCGGCTAACGAAGTCTTCAACCTGTTGCACTTCACGGTCCCATCATCTCTTGGCAATTGATCAAGAATTATTATTATAGTGGGTTGGGTTACTAGAGCCGCAGTAACCAGAAAGTTGAAATTCCCATAGCTCTGTTATACCACATACATGTACTGCTGCGGCACACTAAACTGCACGGTTATTGGCAGCATGCCACAAAAAACAGTTATATTATTATTAGTAAGATACAATGTAAATGAAAGGAGAGAGCTCTCGCGTGACCGAAAAAATATGCTTGTGACAAGCCAAGGGCGAAGGAACACGCCCTTTTTCTCACCAAAAGCGAACTTGACACCGTATAGGACTTAGCCCAGGGGATCATACTGCCTTTAACTCTTGATACCTGNTCCGTTTTCATCTCCATCTCAATCTGTGCCTTACGTGCTGTTCGTTTCCACTTACTGGCGGCCTATGACACAAAGAGGATGTTAGCGCAACATAACACAGCAAACACATTCCTCTTACACAGGCACCACAAATAGTAGATGTTCTCGGCTTACGAAGTCTTCAACCTGTTGCACTTCACGGTCCCATCATCTCTTGGCAGTTGATCCAGAATTATTATTATCATTATTATCGTGGGTTGGGTTACTAGCGCCGCAGTAACCAGAAAGTTTAAATTCCCATAACTGTGGTTTTCCTACATACAAGTACTGCTGCGGCACACTAAACTGCACGGTTATTGGCAGCATGTCAAAAAAAAAAACAATCATATTATTATTAGTAAGATACAATGTGAATAAAAAGAGAGAGCTCTCGCGAGACCAAAAAAAAAACAACGCATGAACACGTCACAACGCAGTAAAGGAAACCTGCCAGAACACCACTGGTTACGACGAACTGTGATGTCACACGTGGCTGTGCTATGGTCACGTGAGATCACACGCGTCTCCCTCTAAACTCTACGGTTAAGTGCAACATACATCAATTGCATCAGTCTAAGGCCGAACTACAGGAAAATTAGTGGCAACCCATGACACCGTCACATCAAAAAATCGAAGCCATATATTAAAGAAATGTGATCAAATATCTCAATCTATCACCACGAATATGACGGTAGCAAGAGATTCGAGCGATACCCCACATTGCAACTAAATTTTGCATTCAACTATTTGCTGCGAAGGATATTTCACCTCTTCCATTAATTAAATTTTTAGTGTATTTTACACAAAACAGTAGCTACACAGTGAATGTTACGCCTGCAGCTAGAGCTGTCAAGACTTAACCAGTGTTCGGAGTGCAGTGTCTATGTAACATAATTAATGATTCATGGACCACCAGTGATGACGTCACACCAACAGTAAACCAATGCCTAGTTGGCCAATGTTTGACGTAACGGCTCTAGCCCCGCTTACTGACTCTGAGTTATTGTTGCGACTCTGGCTAATTGACCTAGTGCAAAGCCACCCACCTACCGCCGGGTTCTCTTTATACTTGGAGATGTTTACCGGCGAGCCCTTCCACAAAATAAAGCAATAATGAAATAAATTCTTCGCACATGCCAGACCTCATTTTCAGCAATCGCAGAAAATGTGGCACTTACGTCGCGGTAAATAAGTTGCTCCTACCGAAGAGGCCTTGTGATCAGATGGCCTTACTGACTGAAATGACGTTGAGCAGGCTTTGTCTCTAATTACCCAAGCTAAAATGTGTCAATGAGGTCATAGTAGGAGCCCTCAAATTGACTAGGTCTGGTGTTCAGGTCACTATAGTGAAAGAAGACCAATACAAACATATATATATATAGCAGGCTTAGGTAAAGATGGCCTGGCCGACGCTGGACCAGACCGCAGGCTCACCTTAATGGCAGCGAAAGTGATCGCCGCAACTGATTCCTTTTGCATTTCATCATCAGAGCTCTCCTCATCTGAAGTGACTTCGCCAGCAGCACGGCTTTCAATCAGTCGCGCATCGCACGTCTGTGATACAAAAAGAATAGATTCGATCAGTGTTGATCGAATGTGGATGGTAGGTAGATACGTCCCTCATCCCCCTACTGAGCTCCATTGGAAAATCTGCGAGTCCTGTAATGCACTAGGATGCGGTATAAAGTAGAGTAGGGGGCTAAAACTAAGTAAGAGCAGTTAATTACTACCGTAAGGTCGGGCTATTTCGTCACCCCGGGGGTTATTTTGCCACGGGGCGAAGTTTTCAGTTTTCTAGTCATAGCCGCAAAAGTTTCAACGGCAGAAAAAATGGTACAAGATCCATTTCAAAGGTGACAGAATTGTCTTCAATTTGAGACAAAAAAAAACAAGCACCTGAGACAAATATTAGAGTCAGTTGAACGTCCAAGTTGTATAGGTACTGTATTATTATAGCACTGGGCAGTAGCTACTGCTCATGGTTACTTTGCTGAAGGTTGTGATTTTCGCATTTCTTGAGCTCGCTTCTTAGGAGTCTAAATGGCGTAATTTATTGGTTTACAAAGTAGTTCATGATGATTTTTTTTAAACAGAAGATGAACTATGTACTGCTCATGTTAACTTCATCTAAGGTAGTTCTTGAGTTCACTGGTCAGGAGTCTAAATGGCAATAACTATACAGGCTGAAATGTAATGGCAATAGCTATCTGGAGCTGCAGGATATTTGCTACCTACTATGCTTGTCATCTCAGAGAGGCAGTCTAATTAGCAGACTCACAAATATCGATATTTCGCTCATATTGACTCGCTATAGAATTTACATACGTTTTAACTACTACCTTTTTATTATTGTTACAAAGTGCTCATACTGGCTACAAACATTAACTCTCTAGGTTTGAACCTGACAGCTTTAACTAACACCCTCTATATGCCAAATGGCTTCCATTGTCTGTATTTTGTTAAAATTTTTGCAAGAGCTTCAGCTCCCAACAGAAATATTCGAACTTGTTATTGAGTTTCTGCGCTTTCTTTGTGTTTTGCATCAGGCTAGACAAAGAAGTAGGAAGGAAACTAGTCAATATAAATGCTGAACTATACATTAACATTCAACAGTCCAGTTATCATCTATCCCCATTTGCAACAGCCTTCTAATATTTTATATTATAAATTGGTACCATTATATGATTATCAATGAGTTGTTGGAGGAATAAGCTCTTTAGAAGCAGTTGAATCGGTGCAGAACAATGAAAAAGCATCATTTTTATCATTGGAAATGTTTCCCCCCATAAACCTAGGGTTAAAAAAAATGGGTAGTGGGTTTTATTGTTTTTTTGGGGGTTTTCAATAAAACCCACTACCCATTTTTTTTTAAACCCCAGGTTTTTTCCAACCCTACTCGTAACATTCCATAACTCTTCAAGTAAAGAAAAACCTAATATTCGCAAACGATCCACAAGAGATAACTTGCAGTCATATGAGGTCCAGGGCAAAAATGAGTGACGAACTTAGTCCAAGAAAGAATTTGATCTGCCTGGATTACCTAAAAATACGTATGAAATAAGGAAATCCAGGGCCATTAGGTTTGTGCTAAGTAAATTAAAGCCGGCAGTTTACTGAACTTACCTATCATCCAAGATATTTTCAACAGACTCTGAATTTATTGCAACAAGGTTTACTCATTATTTTAGTGGGTTGGGTTACTAGCACCGCAGGCATCACGCCCGCCTCGCGCCGAAAACACAAGATCGGGATATTCTCGGTTTTTTCACTCTGTCACTGGCCCAGCATAGTGCTGAGAACATGTACTTCTTCAGCAATCATAAATCTAAGATCTATCTGGGGTTATAGGCCCCGTCTATTTCACATCCCTGCTACTAATAAAAGGTCGCGTAGCAACCGCGTTACTCTCCCATTCATCTCAATAAACCTCCGAATTTACAGTTATTCATAGATTTCACATAGTTTCAAGTATCTCTTTATCCTCCCCAAATCAAAATTCCCATGAGAGAGTTCGGAAAGTATTTCTACCATCATCGCATTCATGTCCCCTCTCTGGGGTATGGAAAGTATCTCCTTCGGTTTCCGAATAGCTGGGGCATTCAGCAAGGAGATGGCGTACTGTCAGCGGCACCAGACAGTCATCACAACAGGGTTGAGAGCGGCGCTCCATCAAGTATTGATGGGTCAGCTTGGGGTGACCAATGCGCAGGCAGCACAGTACCACCTCCAAGCGGCGGTCGCCGCACCTGGACGTTGCCCACTCTTGTACTCCGTCCGGGTTTTATCACTTTTAACTAATTATTGACGTCATTCCACCTTGGCTGCCACACCACTGTCATAGATCTCCTTATGTAATAGTAATAATCTTGACTTGGTATAGCTGGGCTGACCCCTCTCCCGGGGCACATGCCACATTCCTAGCTTAGCGGTCAGCCCTTCTGTTTCCGGCAACTCCCACATGACCGGGGACCGAGCAGATCTGTAGCTGTTTCAGCCCCTCAGTTAGGGTCGTCAGCCTTCTAGGATATCGCACACCACAGGATGATTGCTGTTACAGTTCGGCAGCACCACCAATGTGCTCTGGGAGTCAGTAAATATAGCTAACAAAATTTTTATGGTCAACTATCTCGACAATATCCAATGCTTCAAGAAAACCCTAGAGCTCCGCCGAGTAAGCCGATGTCCCAGGCCTCAGCTTCCTGCGCAGCACCGCATCCCCATACACCGCAGGACAGCCCAGTGATTCTCCCATCCCAGAGCCGTCAATGTAAATCTTCCTGCAGTCCGCGAGTTTTATTAGTATCATGATTCAGAAACACTCGCCTTGCATGAGTTTCTGTCACCAATGATTTATTGGGTAACTCGCATCCGCAGCAAAAGGTCTCTATGGAAACACACCACGTTGGGGGTGATCTCTAGAACAGCAGGCAGCACAGTCATTGGAATGAAGTCCATATGTTGCAGTTCTGCATGGTTAGTGGATGAGGGCACATAGTATGGGGAATCCCCGTGCAGGTCGGGCAGATCACAGACGGCCCCGCGAGTTGGGTTGCACGGCGTTTGCTCCAAGCGTGCAAGGTGCTGTAAGCTCAGCTGAACTCTCCGGATCTCCAGCGGGGGCTTCCCACTTTCCGCACACAGACTCACCGCAGGCGAGCTATGGAATGCCCCAGTGCAGAGCCTCTATGTTCCATGATGGATGGGGTCTATAATTTTTTGTGCAGTTTTAGATGCGTTTTGGTACACTATGGTACCATAATCCAATTTACTTCTAATTAGAAATCCATCTATCTATATATATCCACATAAAACAGTTCCATCTGCTCCCCACGAGAGATGGGAGAGGCACTTCAGTAGGTTGAGCCTCCAGTGCAATCTGCCTTCAGAGCTGTCAGATTGCACTCGCCGGACTTGATGACGGCGTCTGTTGGCTCCCCTATTGGCTCTTCAAATAACTCACATCTTGTTGTGTCCTTGGACCTCAATCAGGTTGTTCCCGTGGTAGACACAAGGAGAATGGTATTCGTTAAGAGCAGGGCTAACTGGGTGGCTATTACTCGGGCAGTAAGAGCGTTACCTTGGCGCCAGATTATTCACAGTGAGGATCCTGTCGAGCTTAACAACTTGACTGTGTCCATTTGAAGAGGTTTGTCCCTAAGAGAACTATTCTTGTGAGGTCTCGGAATAAGCCGTGGTTTAACGACCAGTGTCGGTTAGCTTTCGAATTTAAACAAGCAGCCTATCGGGTATGGCGGCGTTCACGTGACCGCACGTTGTGGCAGACCTATGTTGATCGTAGGGCCAAGGCTAGGCGTGTGTATGAGGAGGCACAGCGTTATCAGAGGCAGCGTTCCAGGGAATCTCTGCTGAGTATTGACCATCCACATCGTTTGTGGAGTGAGCTAAAGGGTTCGGTGTTCGGTGCTGAACCTTCGTTGCCGCCCGTTGTTGGTCCAGGTGGGGGCATCGTTACTGATCCCTTGGCAAGGGCAGAGCTTTCGTCGGCTCACTTCGATGGGAAGCAGAGCAGAGATGTTATAGCATTGCCTCATGGATGCCACCCTGAACCTCGCTTGACCTCTTTGGCGTTCAGATCTGGTACAATCAAAGTGCTGCTTGAAAGCCTTGATCCGTATGGAGGTGTGGATCCGGTGGGCATGTTTCCTTTGTGATATAAGCAGCTGGCTGACGTTCTTGCCCCCAAGATTGCGGTGGTCTTCCGGCGCCTGATGCGGTTAGGAAATTATCCTCATTACTGGCGTACTGGGAATATTACTCCAATTCCCATGGGTCCGGTGTCTCCCTATGTTGCACACTAACGACCCATCATACTGACGCCAATTTTGTCGAAGGTGTTCGAGAAGTTGATCGCTCGTAAGCTTGGTCATTTTGATGAAGTTAAGGGGTTACTGCCTGCTGGTTAGCTTCCGTGCAGAACTGGCTTGGATTGTTGTGACGCTCTGTTGTCAGTGTCACACCATTTACAGTCTGCGCAGGATTGTAGGTCGGAGGTACGCCTTGTCGAGTTAGGCTCACCGGTCTGGGCTTCAGCTGCTGACACTCACTTGCATCTTCAGCAGGCCAGCAAGCTGTGCGATGATAATGATCTAGTGAACCTGTCCCCCAGGAGAAGAGTCGCAGAGCTATGTTTGTTTTATAAAGTGCACAATAATGAGAGGCATTGGTTGTATTCTTCTCTCCCTGCCCTCAAGGTATTTGGGAAAGAGAATCGTGCTGCGTGCGGAGCGCACTCTTTCACTTTGGAGGCTGTCGCATGTCGAACTAGTCAGTTCTGTCGGTGCTTCGTGCCCTGGTAGGCTAGGGTTTGGAATTTGTTGCTGGCATCGGCTTATGGTCGGATTGGCTTGCAGACGTTTAAGTCCGCTGTCAATGGTTTTTTGCTGAATTTCCTTTAGCAGCGTTTTGGGCTTCCCGGTGTTGCAAGATGCTTCATTTGGGTTGTATTGCCTGTCCGTGGAAGCTCAAGCGTTAAGTTTTAATAATAATAATGTGGTTTCCATGTCGGACAGCGATCAAAGGTCATACCAAGAAACTTTGCTGTTCGGGTGAAGTTAATTTGTGTTCCTTCAAGCATTAAATTGGGAGCAGCCCTGTGGGGGCGTCTCCACTGAAAGTGGAGGGCAACGGTCTTCTCCGGGGAGAAGGCAAATCCGCGTTCCTTCACCCAATCATTGACTCTGTTAATGGAGCGCTTGATACGGCGCTTGAGTGCAGGCAAGTATCGCGATGAAGCATACAGCGTAAAGTCATCCACATACATCGAGCAATGCACGTGCAAGGGCAGAACGGTTGGAAGATCATTAAAAGCTGTCAAAAAGAGGGTGCAGTGCAACTGAGGAAACTGCCTTGTGACTTTCCTTCTTCTTGGGTTAGCAGTGGGGATGGAGTATTTCCGACCTTCACACCGAAGGTCCTCTCCTTACAAAAATTCCCTCACATATAGTGCCAGGTTACCACGGATTCCCATCGCGTGCATTGACCACAATAGGTATCCCACGCCGCCATGCAGCATCGTACGCCTTTTGCATATCAAAGAAAACAGCTATTGTGTGTCGTCGGTCTAACTTCTGTCTTACTAGGTGATTGTGGAAACGTATGAGGGCAACATTAGTACTTCGCTGTGTGCGAGATCCATACTGTACTGGATTTAATATATTTTTTGCCTCTATATACCGAGCGAGTCTCGTTCCAACAACCTTCGTCTTACCAACGCAGCTCGTCAGGGCTATAGGCCTGTAGTTCTTAGCGTCAGTTGGCGATTTATTAGGTTTAGGAAAAGGCAGGATAATTGCTGTGCGCCATTGTTGCGAGAAGTGGTGGGAATGCCATATCTTATTAAAAATATTAAGTAGAACAGACATTGCAGTTGGGTGCATCTTTATCAGCATTCGGTAGTGGATGCCATCCGGTCCCGGTGGCGCTATCGTCTCTCACGACGATTTGTGTGCGTGTTTGTGTACGCAGATCGTGTTCGCGTGAGCGGCGTTCAAGTTAGTGCGCCGCGCTGCTCAAAGTATCGCTGATTAAGTTGGGTTAGGTTAGGTAATGTTGGGTAACATTAGGTAATGTTAGATAACGTTAGGTAAGGTTAGGTAAGGTTAGGTAAGGTTAGGTAAGGTTAGGTAAGGTTAGGTAAGGTTAAAAAGGTTAGAAAGGTTAGATTGGGTTAGGTTGGGTTAGGTAAGGTTAGAAGGTTAGGTAAGGGTAGGTTAGGTTAGGTTTGCCTAGGCAGTGTTTATTTTAGTGGTGGCGCGCGCAGGAAAGCTTACGTGAACGCAAAATCGTCGTGAGAGACGATAGTGAAGAGCGAAAGTGAATAGCCATTCCCGGAAGTAGTATACTCAGGTCATGTTTGTACTGGCAACATTCTTTTTAATGAGGATAGCCAGTCCACACCCCGGGAGAGGTTCTTGCATGGGAGAGTAAGTCTCAAGTCAGTAGTTAGTGGGAGGGCGGGGTTCCAGGTCACCCAGCATGGTCTGCTGCAAACATACACAAACCGGATGATGTAGTTGCAACAGGTTACTTAGGTCGCCATAGTTTCGTCGGTAGCCACGGCAGTTTCACTGCAAGACTACTGCCATCGCCAGCGACTACCTATTCGAAGATTCTTCTTTTAGTGCCGTTGTTCTGTCCATCACATGCTGTCTTCGTGTTCGGCAGCAAGATTACCTTTTTTTTTCTATGGTGAAAACCCCCCGTGTTCACCGTTTCACCGGGAGGAAGTGCTGACGGGAGACCTTGAAAACAGGATACCTCTAAAATAGGTCCTCCATCGCTTCCCTCGGAATAGTCGTGTCTCGTTCCGGTGCGCTGGCCCGTCGCGTCACCCGAGCGTCCTCATAATGAGGAAATTCAGGTTGCATCAACTCTGTTCTCTCCTCCTCCCGTGTATCACATATACAATACTGTTTACGTCCTGCCCTATCGTCCTTGCGCTCAACCGCGGTCGACTCCTTAGCTGTCTTAGCATGCCTATCGTGACTTGGGGATGTATCACTCTGCTGAGGCTTACGACCCGAACCGGTCGTAGAGAAAATTTCTGGGGTAGCATCTCTCTTGGCTGGCAGGCTACCTTCCACAGACGAGCTCGGCGCAGCAAGCACCGCTTCCACGTCAACACACGGTTGTCACTCTTGTTCCGTCTCACGCTCCTCCGTTCGGTTAAGCGGGTTCACCGCAGCTCTCTGTATCCGTCCTGCAGCCGCAGAGGCAGTCGAACTGGGCCCAGCTCGACTTGCAGCATCCGCATAGGTAGTTCCGGAGGGATTAAAGCGTCCTCTTACCATTCTCCTCACTTGCGTCGCTAGGATCTCTTCATCCATCTTATAATGGTGGCATTTGATGGAGTTAATGGAGTGTCGATCATGGCAGTTAGCGCACAGGGTAGGACGGTTACAAGGCAGCTCATACTGCTCCAGCGCACAGTTGGCGCACGTCCCTCGTCTCGCCCTACAGGTTTTGGCTCCATGGCCAAAACCCTGACATTTGAAGCACCCTGGTTTCGGAATATACAATCTTACTTGGCACCGTGTCCAACTAATAATGATGTGCGTCGGTAGTTGTCGGCTGTTAAACGTGAGGATATACACAGGCTGAGGGACCAAGGTGCCTCTCACCCGTTTCTGTGTCTGGAACACCGCCTTAACTCCAAACTCCTTGAGTTCGTCCAGGGGTCGCTGCTCCGAATCTTGCGGGCGATTAGCGGACCAGATTGTTCCTTTTGAGTCGTTCTGCCTCTTGTGGGGGGTTACAACTACAGGTAGCTACACCGGCGAGAGTTTTAATCCGTTTCATTGTCTTTGACTGCCGTTCACTCAGCACCTCAACGGGTAGTCCTCCATTGCGTGTCTCACAGACTCTGGTTGGGGTTCCGCCAAAGACTTTGCAGAGGTCAAAGTTAGCAACAAAAACAACAATTTCCGACAAAGAAGACTCATCTGCTGCTTTTATATCAAAGAACTTCTTGTAACCTTGGAGAGCTGGCTGGAACGCGGCAAGATTCCCTCCAGCTTCCTCTTGCTGGGATGGTCTGCGTCTTTTAAATATGTTACGAGGGGCAGCCTCTCCTTCCCCTATGCGAGGCGGCCCATGACCCGCCTACGGCAAATGGTGTCTCGTACGGTTCAAGGGTCTTATTCCAAATTGAGCCTGGGCGCACTATCGTCTCTCACGACGATTTGTGTGCGCAGATGGTGTGCGCGTGAGCGGCGTTCACGTTGGTGCGCCGCGCTGCCCGCTGTATCGCTGATTAAGTTGGGTTAGGTTAGGTAACGTTAGGTAACGTAAGGTAACGTTAGATAACATCAGGTAACATTAGGTAACATTAGGTAACATTAGGTAACGTTAGGTAACGTTAGGTAACGTTAGATAACGTTAGAGAGGTTAGATTGGGTTAGGTTAGGTTGGGTTAGGTAAGGTTAGGTTAAGTTAGACGCTTAGGTAAGGAGGTTAGGTTAGGTTAGGTAAGGAGGTTAGGTTAGGTTAGGTAAGGAGGTTAGGTTAGGTTAGGTAAGGGTAGGCTAGGTAAGGGTAGGTTAGGTTAGGTTTGTTAGGTTTGCCTAGGTAGTGTTTATTTTAGTGGTGGCGCGCGCAGGAAAGCTTACGTGAACGCAAAATCGTCGTGAGAGACGATAGTGCAGCCCGCGCTGCTGCGACAGGGCCGGCATTGCCGGCTCGGGTATTTCAAGATTCGGTTCAGGATACATTTTGGAGGGCCGGTTCGTTATTCAATAGTAACTTCAGATGGGGAGGACCACGGGAGGTCCGCCACTCCACACGGGTAGCCGACCTCTCCTCTACGGGTGCGTCAGACATACAACATAAACACATAAAAGGAAAGCCACGGTCCGGTAAGACCGGGCGCTGACTGCGTTGGTTCTACCTACACTTCAGATTGTGATGGAAAAAGAAAATATATATCTCTGAAGTAATAAAGAAGAGAGAAAATGTCAAGTAGGTAGGTATACTAACGGTACCACCACGAGAAGGTGCAGTTCAGCTTGAATACAATTATACTAATTGTATCCCAGAGATCTAATCCTTGTCACTACAGTAAGTTACCTTTTATTATGCAAATACAATTTTTTTGCTTATTTTCCGAAATAAGTGTCAAACATTTAAAATGTAAATAAGTTAGTGCACATGTATGTTGTAACTATAAAAATTATTAGAGAAAAATAAAACGGAACCATTTCCCACGTTTTGGCAACATTTGTTTATCGCACGAGGTTTTGCTGTAACGCCAGATTATGCAACATCACTCTCTAATCAACATGGGCAAGAAAATCGGTCTAACCAGTGAAAAAAAGATCAAAGTGACCTCGCTATTGGCTTCTGGTACGACAACACTCGAAGTTTCCCAGGAACTGCAGCCAGATCACCCAACAATTAAGGCTAATGCAATTGACGGTCATGTCAACCGGAAACTCCGGATAGAGCCTCTACGAGGAAATTGACTGCTCGGGATATGCGACATTTGAAGGTTCCTATAGCCAAAAACAATTTTCTAAAAGTACGGTGATATTTGAAGACGCTGGAGCCACAATAGGTACTAAGCAGAAAGACAAGATGTGAGGTTCTGCAGAAGCTAGGGAAAGTGAAAAAAGCAATTAAACGAACACTTCTAACAAAACCTCTAAGCAAATAGTGTCAAATGGGGTGAAGAGAGCATGGAAACTGATTTCCCCAATGTCACATTTACTGACAAATGCAGAGCCACTCTTGATGGTCCAGATGGATGGGCGTCGGGATGGGTCCTCTGTAACCGACCTTAACAGACCCGGTTTAAACGTGAACAAGATGGTGGATGTGTAATTTTTTAGGCCGGGATAGTAGGTGACACCCTTATTGGAACAATTTGAAGTGGTAGAAGGAGTTAAGCAGAATGCAGAAAGGTACTGCCAGTTTCTTAAAGCCAACTTGATTCCATGGCTTGATGAGCAGACTAGCGCACGCAGATCCAAATTGGTATTTCAGCACCGTAACGCTCCCTTACACCGAGCACGGTACACTGCTAACTGGCTTGTGGATGGAGGATTTAAATTCAAAACGATTATGATATGGCGAGCGAATAGCGCCGATTTAAATCCCATTGAGAACCTCTGGGCAATGATCAAAAGGAAGGTGTTTGAAGGTCATCGGCACTTTTCTAGCAAAGCAAGCCTGCGGAATGCAGTAAAAACAGCTTCAGATTCTATTCCACCATCTGAAATATCAAAATCATGAAAAATGGAGGTTGCCATGTTCAAAATTAAGCTAATTAACTTGTTCTGTTTACCACTACTGAACACTTATTTCAGTGTTTATTGAAATGTTTCGGTTACAATTTCTCGGTTTTGGACGTTCAATAAAAATATTCCTGTTCACTTGTGTTTATTTCTTCTTTAGGACGTTTTTATTAACTTATTGCATAATCTGAAGTAACAGTAAAAAAAATTGTAAATAAGCAAATTATATGATAAACTTAGCAAATGGCTGAAAATTTATTTCACAAGTGCTGTTTATATTTGAAAAATAAAGTAAAAAATTGTATTTACATAATCAAATGTAACATACTGTAGTAGCAAGACGTCCCTTCACCAGAGATAACAAAACACTTCGTACGTAGCCCACCAGTAAACGCTTGGTACCAGGCGTTTTTTTTTTTTTTTTTAATCCAAGGTTTAGCAACTCATTTAACTCTTTAAATTAAAACTCAATTCGTTGGCAGCAAAGCATAGGCTAAGTGTGTTGAGTCAAAATATTCGTTTAATCGCCTTACTACCACCATTACACGAGTTGATTTAAGCCTCCATAGCCACAGTAAATAAGGGTTCTCTAACAGATTACAAGGAAGGGGGCGTTCACTATGTCGATGAAAACGTGGAACCCATGTAAGAAGGTGTTCCCACACCGTATCAACGCGCATGGAAATAGCAAGTTGGCAAAAAGGAGGAAGGTCAAGAAGAAGGCATCACCAGTTCACCACTAGAAATACACAACTGGAAAGAAGCAACGCGAGTATGAAAGGCAGAAGTCTCGACGGCCTAGCTCATGCTACAGAAACTTATGGGACCCCCAATGGACGCTTCTCCCCATAACATTGGATGGCCGAACCTAATTAATCTAACCTAATCCATCTGCAGAGATATTTTCCCACTTCATCGAAAACTGATTGGTAATATTTAGGCACAACCTAAGCCAAGAATATAGTAGATGAACAGAAACCAAATTACGGTAATCAACTCACATCAACTTCTGCCCGGAACTTCCCCCGACGCAGAGTCTGCTGCTTCCACTCCTTATGTACGGTTTCGTCCTTGCCTTGCCTCTTGGCGACGGACTCCGCGACGACCGCGGTGAACCGCAGTACGAAGAGTAGGGTCAGAAGACACTCTGGATTCTTGAGGAACCACAGCAACACGTAGAAAGACGTGTCTCAAACAACGGCAGTGCCAGTGTGAATGCAATCAGGAAGCAGTGGGGCATGAAAAGAGAGGTTAATGGAAAAATGTATTTGCGAGAGGATGCAAATGGTATGAAAGGCGAGAGAATGCAAATGGTATGAAAGGCGAGAGGATGCAAATGGTATGAAAGGCGAGAGGATGCAAATGGTATGAAAGGCGAGATGAGGAATGAAAGATGCTCCCAATGCCTATTTACGCTTATAATCAATGAACGAAATGGCCAATGACCTATATCACCTGAGCAGAGCTCCTTCCAAATGCAATGTAGGTACAGCATGAAACTCAACTGCCAAATGATCATAAAGAAAATGCAATGTAGCATTTGGCGATTAAACAACTGATATAGATGGCACGAGATTTAGAAAATAACTCTAAATCACTAAAATAAACTAGTGGGCAGGCAATACACCCCCAAAGCAATTCTACATTGCAGGAACACATACCAACAATAGCTTCTCAGTACATACCCACCTGCACACATCAGATTCTGCAAAGAATCGTAACGAGACTGCACTCTGAGGTAACGGTGGTAGACGTGTCCCTCCATAAAGAGTTCAATTGACGTTCTATAGGTGTTTTTTGTACGTTTACCAGATGTGTTCTAAGCTACGTAAGTTGCAGGCAACTTAGGAATTAATTCACCCACATGATATAGACGCATTGCAATTGGCAATATCAAGAAAAATTAGTCCAAAAATGTAAAAAATGTGAAAGATAAATACCGGTACACTGCAGATACGGTACCATTATTAAGTATCAAATAAATTATTCCCATTACACTGGCACCTCTTCAACACAGTAACATAGTTAAAAGTAAATTCTGTTGCTGCATCTTTATAGGTAGCTATGCTCCATATATCAAACTTCTAGAGGTGGTGCTAAAAATACGGTACATTGTCAGCACTTAAATTATAGGAAGATGCCACAGCGCAAGGGTGGCATTAAAAAAAACTGAATGATAACAACTGAGCACAAGTCCAGTTACGTTCATCGCCAGTTGTAATATTCTAAGTTTGTGGACGTATATCCAGTGGCGCTGTTTTATGTTCGGTGCTTTATATGAAGTTGCCATGCTATAGTGCAGAGCGGTAAGTAAAGATGTAAAGTTCTTCTTCATTTACATTTTATGTCCATTACTTGTAAGAATAAGTTACAAATGGTAAGCAGCTAAGGCACAGCTACTCTGAAATAGAGAATAAACATAGTCTAGGTAGTAGCGGCAGAGTATGAACAAGTCAGTTTCAGTATCTATACGATAAATACTGGTCGTTCTTACCAAGCATGAGCTTTAGTACTACATAACTTCTCGCTGCCCGCTGGAACTATCATAAAAGTTAATGTTTTTTGAATAACCTATCAATAATGAGGTTCCGACTGCCAGACTAAGTTCTTGGCTCGATATAGGTATACCACACTAATGTTCCGGAGCATGCCCGCTCAGATCGTCAACCTATCCCTTCGTTAGTTATCAAACGCTTGATAACCTCCCAGCACCAATTCATAATTTGTGCTTTAGTTGAACAAAGATGTATGTAGTAAGGCTATTAACTATGCATACATGTTGAGATTCTTATTAAATATTATAGCTACTTGTGAAACGCATATGGCTACAACAAAATTGTATCCTTCAGCGGCACTTGGCCCAGTCACACCATAACAAATACCTCAGTACACCTTCAAATGCCGCTGGCAACACTGTGCACTACGCATTCAAGTAGAATTGAAATATGAGCACAAAAGAGCAAGCGTAGTATACTAGGTAGTAGTAGATAGTACAGTGGCAGTAATATTCTCCTACTATAAGCCTTCCTACCCACAGAGTACACTGTGACCCAAAGAGAGGAAGAGAGAAGGAACAAAGAATGTCAAGAGAAACGTGGAACTCATACACGAGTCGATGTGCATGGGAACAGAAAGTCGGGAAAGAAGAGAAAGAACAGAATAAAGCATCATCAGTAGGAGTAACAAGATGGAAGGAAGCAAATTGGGTACGAAAGACAGACGTCCTAAAGGCTTAGCTAATGGCTAAGGCCTCTACCCTAAACAATACGCTTGGAGCGCTGCTCCACATAACATACGATGGGCGAATTTAACTAACCTAACACTATGGCCTAGGGTCCATCCTATACCCCTCAGAGGGAAAAAACGCAAGATTAACTAGCAGCAAATTGAAGACTGCAAGAAAAGATTCATGCACAATTCAACTTCTTCTTCCTATCAGCAAGGGTAGCTATTTGCCAAATTTCAAGGCCAACCAAACATACTGGTGAAGCCGTGCATACGCAGCGTCTCCATCTATAAGTCTACCAGTGATGCCAATATTTCACTATAGACCGGCAATCTCTCAGAGTCGGTCTATGAAGTATTATCCCGACAGCGAAATAAAGATTTCAGACAAGCTGCCAGACATTTCCCAACAGTGTTGCAGCTCATTGAACGTTTATCTTACGGACACAAATTACTACAGTAGGTACGTTACCTTTGATTATGGAAATACAATTTTCTAACTTATTTTTCAAGATAGGTGTCAAACATTTAAAATGTGAATAGTGAGTTAGTGCCCAGGTATGTTGTAACTATAATAACAACTAGAGAAAAAGAAAATGAAACAATTTCCCACGCTTGGGCAACATTTGCTTATCGCACGGGATTCTGCTGTTACCCAGATTATGCAACATCACTCTCTAGTCAACATGGGGAAGAAATGCGGTTTAAAAAGTGAAAAAAAGATCAAAGTGACGTCGTTATTACATTCTGGTAAGACAACAAACGAAGTTTCCAAGGAATTACAGCATGATCACCAAACAATTAAGGCTTATGCAATTGAAGGTAAAGTCAATAGAAAGACTCCGGATAGAGCCTCTACGAGGATATTGACTGCTCGGAATATGCAACATTTGAAGGTTTCTATAGCCAAAAAAACAACTTTCTACAAGTAAGGCGATATTTGAAGACGCTGGAGCCACAATAGGTACTAAGCAGAAAGACAAGATGTGAGGTGCTGCAAAAGCTAGGGAAAGTGACAAAGCAATTAAACGACCACTTCTAACAAAAACTCATAAAGAAAATAGGGTCAAATGGGCTGAGGCGAACATGACAACTGATTTCTCTAATGTCATAATTAATGACGAATGCAGAGCCACTCTTGATGGTCCAGATGGATGGGCGTCTGGATGGGTCCTCCATGACCGACCTCAACAGACACTGCTCAAGTGTCAACAAGGTGGTGGAGATATAATGTTTTGGGCCGGGATAGTCGGTGACACCCTTATTGGTCCACTTGAAGTGGCAGGAGTTAAGCTGAATGCAGAAAGGTACTGCCAGTTTCTTGAAGCCAACTTGATTCCATGACTTGATGAGCAGACTATCGCACGCACGCCGTTCCAAATTGGTATTTCAGCACGATAACGCTCCCTCACACCGAGCACGGTACACTGCTAACTGGCTTGCAGTCGGAGGATTCAAATCAAAAAGGATTACCACCTGGCAAGCAAATAGCCCCAACTTAAATCCCATTGAGAACCTCTGGGCAATGATCAAAAATAAGGTCTATGAAGGTGGTCAGCAGCTTTCGAACAAAGTAAGCCTGTGGAATGCAGTAAAAACAGCAGCAGATTCTATTCCAGCATCTGAAATATCAAACCTGACAAAGTCTGTTGATAATCGCCTTAAAAAATCATGAAAAATGGAGGTTGCCATGTTCAAAATTAACTTTTTATGTTAACTACTACTGAACACTTATTTCAATGTTTGTTGAATTGTTTTGGTTATAATTTCTTGGTTTTGGACGTTTAATAACAATATTCCTGTTCACTTGTGTTTATTACTTCTTTATGACGTTTTTATTAACTTGTTGCATAATCTGAGGTAACAGTAAGAAAAAACTTGTGTATATATATGAGCAAACTATATGATAAACTTAGGAAATGGCTGAAAATTTTTTTTACATGTGCTGTTTATATTGGCAACATAGCCATACATTTAGTTAATATTGATAATTCACAGTTAAAACACTCATCTTGAAAAATTAAGTAAAAAAATTGTAATTTCATAATCAAAGGTTATGCACTGTATACCGGTATATAGCTAAATATCGTAGTCGTTACCACATGGCAAATAAATTTTGAAGTATTTAAACTAGCTACAAGTTGGTCAACAATCATTTCTGTCAAATGTAGACAGTAAATGTTCGGCATCATAAGTTCAGCTCAGTGAACGTACATTCAACCGCTACATTCACAACATGAAGCTGGCATTTGCAGTGGTTCGCTCCCGGCAGAGTACCTCTGTCGGTAGCACCTTGACCCGCGATTCGAGGGGACTCCAGATCAGGAGGACGGTTGAGTCGTCACACTATTTAA
>LQNS02278076.1:33462729-33475864 GCA_001587735.2 Parhyale hawaiensis | reverse complement strand
GCACGCCAAACAACTCGGCGGTGAAATTCGAGGTCTCCGGAAATAGCCGGCATGCTCGAGTTTCACCAGTCGTAGTAGCTGCGCATCCAACTCTGTCTCCCGTCTTAGAGCCATCAGTATAGATGTCGACAGAGTCGCTGGTTGGTCTCTCAGGTACTCCGTGAAGTGTTTTTAGTAAGAGGGGATGTTAGTCTTTCTTTTTTGGGTATTGCGTACCGGGGCAAAAAGTTGAAACTCCTATGCGCCAGGTTGGTTTGTCTTGAAACAGGACCTGGGCCACCTTGAATGGCTCAATTTCTGCTATGAAGGAGAGGGTTTCATAGTCGTTGGAGGAGGGACGTGTGTACGGAAAGTCTGCTCCCTCTGCCCGGTCTCGGCACACACTGTCTCAGGCCGGGGATCGAGAGATTTGCTCTAAGCGGGCTAAATACTGATAGGTAAGTTGCGCCCTGCGCTGCTGCAGGCAGGGTTCGCCACTCTCAGCGAGGAGACTTGGTATGGGTGATGTATTATTATAATGAGGATTTTCCCGCCGTATCAGAAACGAAGACTATTGGATAGCTATCCAATTTTATATAATATAGTATAGAAGTTGAGTCGAACTCAGATGAAGTCTTTTAGTACAATCTCGGTCAGGTGCACCATGTCTGGCAGGAAATAAGGCGCGAGCTTTTCTAACCCTACACCGTTCCGCCGAACGTAATCGCTCAGCCATGTGGCGCAGGGAAAGAGACGAAAAACGAAAAGAGAAGGAGACAGAAGAAAGCGAACACTCGAGCGGGGGGTCCCTTCCGTGGCCCCCCACACGGTAGCAGATAGGAGTCCCATGGGATGGGTCGCTTACCACCATTCGGCGGCCCACCTTGCGGAACAAAAGGGGAAATATAGAGGACCTACCTAACTCTTCAAAACTAACCTTTTCAGCAGGAATTGCGGCCTGATGCTACATCCCCTGCGGAGAAGGCACTCGGGGCCCTTGGGTACGTGATGCCCAAAGAAATTGTGGGAGGGAAAGGGCCCGCCACTATGGGTGATGTACGGAAGGCTCCGATACATAGCCTTAGTGGGCGAACCTAACCCTATGCCCTCTGAGGGGGAATTATCACTGAAGTACTTAAGATGTCAAGTAAGTATACCAACAGTATTGCCACGAGAAGGTGTAGTACTAGCTGTTTTTTTTTCATTTTACATGAAGTAAGTTTAGATATGTGTCTAAACTAAAAGGCAAATGACTACAGTGCGCAATGAGGGTCCTTGTATAAGCGTCGGACGGTATGGGAAGCGGAGGAAAAAAAAGCTATTTTTAGACATTCTTTGCAGTTTATACTAATTGTATTCCAGAGATCGAATCCTTGTCAGTTGATGCAAGTAATAATAGTAGTAGTAGTTTTTACTAGCGCTTCAGTGGCACACTGCCTATATCGCGCCGAACTATGCCTGTGTTTAACCACAGGCTCGTTCGCCGACTAGGGCGCGTTTTAAATTGTCAATGATTTTTGTCTCGGCTTTTCTGCCGGTAGGTCTCAGAGTGGTCAGTGCGCTGCTGACAGGAAAAAGGCGCAAGTTGAGCATCTCCAACCCCCGGGCGCGGCTGAACGCTTTCGCTCAGCTGCGCCGCACATGGGAAGGAAACGAAGTACAAGAAGGTAGAAGTCTAGCGGGAATAGGTCAGCCACCTCCCGAAACAGAAGATTGTATTGAGAGCCTACCGAACTTTACAAAACTAACCTCATCAGCAGGAACTGCGGCAAGTTGCAACATGCCCTGCGGAGAAGGCACTCGGGACCCTTGGGTGCGTGATGCCCAAACATATTGTGGCACGGAAAGGGCCCGCCACAAAATGCCCCTGAGGGCCATTTGATGCAAAACGTCCCTTCGCCAAAGATAACAAAATATCTCATTAGGTACAAGTAAACGGGTGGTAAAGGGAGTTTTTAAAAAGGACCCATCAGAATATAACCCCGAGGGGCGTGGGCAAAGATCCTGAGAATATAAGTGCCCATGCAAGTTAGTAATGAAAACGAAGAGGTAGAATCTCGAAATCCTCGCCGTCACTTCTGACAGCCACTAAAAAAAAATCAGGTGCATCATTTGTTTGTGACCTGGGGATGGTGATGAAGATCAAGAGAAAAACACGCAGTTCTTATTTCCAGTATTTATTTCTTAAGCTTACAAACTTACAACTTACTTCAAAAATTTGAGCACATGAAGTACTTGGCTATGTCTCTGTTGGACCTGAATGCGTGCCTCTGCATTTAAAAAGCAGTGTGTCCACTTTAAAATAGAATTTTCATCACAATATTGCAATAAAATTAACCAAGTGATAAGAGCTTTTCAATTAAGAGGCACGTGTGATAACTGAATAAAGTTAAGCCAAACAAACGAAAGTTTGACCCGCCTACTACAGGAGTGCCCTGGAGCATATGCTTACTTGTCCAATTATGACGAAAGATAACAGGGCTGGGGTTGAGAGCAGTTAGGGCTAACTAGCGAGGCAGCATTTGGGACTACTCTACAAAAGCAGCATGATGTGACTTCGTAACGAACATCAACTCTAATGCCCAGTAAAACTAGAACAGAACCAACAGGCAAAATCAACAGCTGATATATCGCAGTAGTACAAAGGAAATGAGAGCAGTTCCTAATTAATGCGTACTTCAATATCAACTAGCAACCTCACTGGTCATGAACTGTACACAACAGATGAGCTTCAGACGAATGAATATAATAGAATTCCATGAAACTGAATGGGTAGAACAATTATTATAGTGGGTTGGGTTACTAGCGCCGCAGGTGAATGGGTACAACAAGAAAACCTAACAAGTGCAAGTTGACAATGAATGAACTACGCCAATTTAAAATCATTGAAAGTATTGCACAGTTAAGCGACACGTTATGTACGGTGTTTTCGACACATGAACATCTATGGACGAAAACCATCAGAGACAGTAATGTTATATTACTTTATTATGGAACATTTCCAAGTAAGGCAACCAGGCTCTAAATACAAAAGGCCATTTTAGTACAAATGACAAACTACTAGAGACTGTTTTAGTACGGCTATATTAAACACCGCTGCACGGCCATGTAAAAAAACCGCTGTTTTAGTACGTGATGCACTTGGATCCAAGCATCAACTTGACAAGTAAGGGCAAACGGGCACAATGACTTTCATTGTCTTGACCAGATTTTCCGAAACAAAAAAATCACACTAAAAATTTTTCAATGACAGTGACAATTTCGTTTACATGATAAAGAAGAGACGCTGAAAAGAACAGGGATAACAATCTCTGAAAACTGACCTTTGGAGAGAAACGCGCTTCACACACAATGTCTTTAGTTGGTAACTGTTTGTAAGCGCTCTAGTAATATATATACACTGAGCTAAGAGGTACAAAATATACAACAAAAAACATCATAAAATGTACAAAAATCCACTGAACACAGGGCACCATTACTGAAAATTACCCAATAAACCTGATTGTCGAGACACAGGTGGAAAAACAAATTTTCCCGCAACAAACTAGCGCTTTTTTTCACTGGTGGTAAAATACATACTAGTGGTGAGGATAACCCGTGGCGACGAACCGACTGAAGAGCGAACACTGGCTTCAAAGTACTATAATAATTATATAGGTTAATTTAAGCCATTGAAGCCTCTCTAATCAATCACAAATTTGATGTTCTAAGAGAGCAAGAGGACACGACACACACGACAAGATACAACGAGGAACCCACGCATGAGGCTGTTCCTACACAGGATCAAGGCGAATGGCAACAGTAAATCGGGAAAGACGAGCAAAAACAAAGGAATGCATTAGTAGGAGAACGAAACGACGGCAGCAAGTGGGCACGGAAGTAGGACGTCCCGAGAGCCTATCTAAGACTAAGGTAGCCTAGCTACAGGGCCCCCCTGTAGTCGCTGCTCCCCCTAATATACGATGAGCGAGCCTAACCCTATGGCCAATCTGATGCCCCCTGAGTGAGCTCTTTTTACTACCGTGGAGATGCTCTACAGGTGGTATAGGCCATATGTTACTCAACATACGGGCGGGCTATCAGTTGTCACTGAAAATTAGCATGTATTACCAAATAAAATGCAAAAAAATACCCAATCGAAACGAACGATTTGGAAAATTACCCTAGCAAACTACTTCAATGATCACTGGTTGTGACATATAATAGTCTTGATTTAGAAGCACACAACTTCCTCTTCTGTCAACTCAATAACAAGAAATATAATCATTATTATTATTGTTGTTGTTGTTTACGTTAGTTGAAGCTTCTCTAAGGAAATATAAATTTACTGATCTACGGGTAGGTAGGCCAGGAGAACCACGAGAGGAAAAGGAGAAAAGGAAGAACACATGAAAGTATCCTCAGTAGGAGACTAAAAGTACAAAGAAACTACGTGTGCGCGGAAGGAAGACGTCATGATGGCCGAGCTAGGGCTGACGTAACCTTTGGGTCCCCCGTAAACATAAGCCCCATGACCTATGGCCCACGCTATGCTCTCTAAGACACAAGAAATCTTGGAAAATGCAATTACTTTACAAAGAATTCAACGGAGGACGGATGAGGATATTCGAGAAGTTAGGCTGGCAGTATCCTATTCCAAGTGGCCATCATTAAGGCTCACTGAACTTTCTAAGAGTAACGGTAATGACTTGTGCGTCATACAACTGGTCAATTGAACAATTTCAAGACTATAATAACCCCATATTATTTTCAAATCTTATCCCGGATAATTATAAGCGACATTGAAATTAGCGAGAGCATGCCAGGTCTTGTGGAGTCAATACCAACTAAATACTAGCTACTACATGACACTTTAACGGTGACAAGCAATATCAACATACAGCCGGGTGTAAGGTCCCGCTGCAATAAGTGAAGAATGCACTCTCGATGCATAAAGCAGAGAATGCACTCTCGCTGCATAATGCAAAGAATGCACTCTCGATGCATAAAGCAGAGAAAGCACTCTCGATGCATAAAGCAGAGGAAGCACTCTCGATGCATAAAGCAGAGAATGCACTCTCGATGCATAAAGCAGAGAATGCAATCTCGCTGCATAAAGCAGAGAATGCAATCTCGCTGCATTAAGCAGAGAATGCACTCTCGATGCATAAAGCAGAGAATGCACTCTCCATGCATAAGGCAGAGAATACACTATCGATGCATGATGTAAATAATGCACTTTCAATGCATAAAACAGACGGTACTCGACATAAGAGACCAAAGAACGATGAACACACATAACACGAAGTAACATAATACAGATAGGAGAGAAAGTAAAGGGAAAGTCTAAGCTGCACAAACCCTTCACTGAAAGGTTCATTACCTATGATACATACCTACACAGAGATATAGGTACAGGAAAGGCAAGCTTATAGACAGACATTTCACTGCCTTGCGCCCAAAGACACAAATTCAAAACACGAGCAGGATAATAAGCAACTCGAACAAGAAACTAAAATCCACATTACGTTACGAGTGACTGACAGTAGCTATTATTCTGTGCATTAGTTGAAGCCTCCCTGGCACCAGCGATTGCTACAGATCGCACAACGCACGCACGTGCGGCAATACCGGTACGGCAGTAGTCAGAGGAACCTCACTACAATACCTCAAAAGAGATGATTCAAGTGAGACGAGAAGTGTCAATCTCTAAACGGGAGTAGACTGCAGCCCACAGGTATCAGCTATCCTGTACCGGCTGAGCAACACACTCGTTATTTAACTACAACTTGCTTCCATTTCTGCCAATGGTAAGCGTGTACTCACCAAAACCAATCGAGGTGTCGGTGACGACTGAATCATTCACTATTATGAATAACTATTATAGTACCTTTAGGGATTAACCACCCGACACCGTCAGTATTATTCGCATTACTAATATATTATACAGTGGCAGGTGTGATCTGCACCGTCGGTTAAGTTAATTGTTAAGATACTTCAACATAGATAGCCGGTATCTCCAGGTTCAGCACAGTCATATGGACAACCCGCCGGTTCGTTCTCCAGCCTATCCTTGTCTACCTGATGAAAAAAAAAAATGAAAAAGCGGCAAATTCAAAAACTCCCCCCAAATGAAAAAATCGTTGCGACAGTATACTAGGAAACGCATCTAAATCGTTATAATATTACGATCATATTGTATTACAGTTTTGCAACTACTGCGGTTGAGAATAACACACATCGAAGGCTAAACTGGCCGGGCACTTACCGAAATATCAAGCAAACACAAATGAGGGAGGACAGGGCTCGCAGGAAGAGAGACTGTTGCCATATGTATTAGGATCGCCTTTAAGAGCACTACTTCGCGCGCGACAACGAAGAGTTGCAAAACAAGCAGTATCGTAGAAAATTTTTAGACTGTGGGCAAAGGGAGATAAAAACGCCACCGTAGTTGCAATGATAAAATAATTCAAAAGATTCTGCTGACCCAGATACGAACAACCCAGAGAAAACTTAAAGCAGACCTGCAAAGGATAAAATATTGAGGGTTATAACTCGTATCAAGAACGCCGATGTATAGTTTCAAGTTAAGTGTCCACTGCTATTAGAGTTCACAATAGCCAATGCAGCATAAAAGCCCCGTAAGTACTGCGCACAGTTACAGGCCCATAATACCATCCTCGGTCAATAGTAAAAGAAACAGAACATATTACAACAAAGTAAAAATTAATCTTACCTCCCTTACACATTACGTTTCTCTATGGTAAGCATAAAACCACCTAAATACAAGAGATGAGAAAAAACAGCAAAAATTTACAAATAGAATCGGTCTTTCTAGCGATGTTTCCAACAAAGTAACGCTTGGCATCGATATCAACAAACAAGAATGATAACATGAACGCAAATATAACCGTGAAGGCACTGCTAATGGGGGATCACAAGGCTGGAATGTTTGAAATACAATTGTCTTAGGAGAAATAACTTACTGACTAAGCATTAATAACGGTTGCTAACTAACAATGGAGAAAGTTACGAACTAAACAGCAACAAAGAATGTCGATTTACAACTCGGTCACGAGATCACGTGGTGGAGACAATCATGATGAAATACTTGCTGAGACAAAACGATGGAAACTAAAAGGATGCTAAGGTGTTATGTGTATGGGTGGCTAAGCCAGTTAGCTTGAGGCTAACATATACATTACCGGTGGAAGAGAAGACAGTGCTAGGACCCAAGTCACTAGGCTCTAATTGTAAATAGAATGCTTGCGGCGGATCTACGATAATTCGTCGAAACAAATTCATCTAACTCAATTCGTCTAAAAGAAATTGATCTAATGGAAAACTTGTCAAAGGAACAATTCATCTAATTGCAATTCATCTGATGTCAAGTTCGTCTGAGGAACAAGTCATCTAATCGGCATTAGAGGTTAAATAAAAGAAAACCTTTTCTTTTTATACCTACTATGTCTATATCAAATGTAGCTACATAACTTTGGAAGTATTCAATACTGGGGCCGGATGCTCAAACGCCTTGTAAAGTTACAACCATTGTAAATATACAGCTGCAGGCACGAATGCAACCATGCAACTGCCAAGGTTTTATATTATTCTTCGATTTCACACCTGAGTCTGTCCATTATTTAGGTATGCACCATTTGTAGGTTCAAACCACTTTGATCACAACTTAGTGAAGCTCAGCATTAGAAAGTGGCTAAATCTGTGCCGCGAAATCATGACTTTTCCAAAGAACTGTACAGTTTACGTAACCGTAACTTTACAAGGTGTTTGTGCATGCGGCTACAGGCTGCTCAACAAAATGTCCACTAAAAGTTTATAAAAATACTCGCGTTTATAAATGCACCTATGCATGAACTAACTTAAACTAACTACGAACTAACCTAACATAAATTGAGCTAAACTAGCCTAACCTAAATTAGCCGAGCCTAAGGCCTAAGCTAACCTTACCTAACCTAACCTACACTAACCTAACCCAACATAAACCAACCTAACCCTAAACTAACCTAACCCAAACTAAGCTAAACTCAGGTAGGTATATTACATTGTTTTTCATATACAGTATACATTTTTAAACACGAGCTTTTTTATAATTTTATAGTAGACTCTTTGCTGACCAGGGTGTGTTAGCCTTGTATTATTGAATACTTCCAAACTTAATGTAGCTGCTTTTGGTTAATAGNTTTTATTCAACCTCTAATCCAGATTAGATGACTTGTTCCTCAGATGAACTTGACATTAGACGAAATGCGATTAGATGAATTGTTCTTTAGACGAATTTGCCATTAGATCAACTTGTTTTAGACGAATTGAGTTACCGGCGGCTTGCTCGCAGCAACTCGGAAGCATCGAAGTGAAGTGTGATCTAGCGTCAACTACTTCCACACGGCTGAGACACATTATGCTTAATGCAAGCAATAGTGCCTACTTCACTATGGCTACAATGATGACCGTCGATGAAGCAGCAGGCCAAACATTGAGCGCGGTCAGGCGAAATCAATTTGGATTTCATGTAATAAACCACAAGGAACGGAGAGGCACCTGAGAGCTTTGAAATTTATTGAGACTTGCTATTTCATATCGCAATGCGAAACACATCGAAGAGTTTTCCAGGTACTGGATCATACACGTGTACGTACAACTGTGTCAAGTCCACAAGTGGTAGATNCGGAGGGGCACCTGAGAGCTTTGAAATTTATTGAGACTTGCTATTTCATATCGCAATGCGAAACACATCGAAGAGTTTTCCAGGTACTGGATCATACACGTGTACGTACAACTGTGTTAAGTCCACAAGTGGTAGATACTAGATAAGGGGAAGTATTGTCAGCGTAATTGTCCAACAGAGATACGGATTGGTAAGTAAGAACAGCACGGCGCTTCGGCCATACACAGCGAGTTAACACTTGACCAGGCGGTTCAAAGACGCTTTCGTAACAATAGCATCATGGAAGTAGCCATGCATGGTAGCCTGCCGGTAAAGGGCGAACGTTTAATATGGAACCTTCGAAATATGGAAGTCTGTTAAATTGACGAGTGGTAGAACAAGAAAAAGGGTAACGTTTGTATTTTGTGACGGAGAGTGTTGAGGCTACAAGCAACATCAATTAGGACGCTTCCATCGAGATACGCTAGTTTCATTAGATCCAACTTGTCCGCAACTTTAGTTAATTATTAATATAATGATAGTGTGAGGGGTTACTAGCGCCGCCAGCATTATGCCCGCCTCGCGCCGAGGAGCGTAAAAGCGATAGTTTTGCTGCTTGGAATCAAGTTTCAGCGCTAATCCCGAACAGCCTCAAACTCAATCCTTGAGATGGCATCAACCTCAAGTGTAATCGGTCTGAGATCAACAAACAAAACTCAATGCTGGGTACCAAAACCAACGCTAATGACTGTAACATTTCAAGAATCTTTAAAGCGAACGAAGTCAGATAATCCTGATGAAACCGTGTCAATCAATAAGACTTAACCAGGAGGAGGATATTGCACAGAACAGTTCACAGCAAACAATCGTTACAGAAAAAACTTGTGTCCGGTAGCAGCTCGCTGTTACGTTCTCTTTATAGGAACAGTTGCATCCTATAGTTATAATTAAGCGTAAATATTATAATACAAAGATCAATAAGTACAGACAATGCAGGTTTAAGTACTTTTGTTTTACACAGACGGCAGCAAAAGGCACACAACTACACAAAAATTAAACGCTGCCGTTCCACTAAAATACTAAAACTAGCTGTGAATGCCCAGAAATGATAATATTTTACATTTCACTGACAGGTCATCACCAGACACATTTCAAATTGTGTAAGGAATTAAATAAAAGAGCCATTTCATACTCCCAAAAAGGAAAAAATATCCAAAGTGTACAGTCCAAAAAAGACTGGCCGTCATACTTGGCTCCAACCGTGATAACTATTATCAGTTTCAGAAAAAATAAATACAATTAATAAGATAAGATAAACAGTACCTAGTGGAACTGAGAAGTCGATCACTTAACGCACAGACTTCTGGCCCGAAACGAACATAGACCAACACAATAATATATCAATGGACTTTTCAGTAAACTGTTTTGTAAAAAAAAAAATATTCTCAAAACCAAAGGAAAAATTTCTCTTAAAAATGAAGATAAAAATCCTCTTAGCACTGAGAAAAAAGTTTTCTTTTTCAAGGAACACGATTATTTTAGCAACAAAGGGAAAAAGTCATGTAAGCAATAAAATAAAAAGAGTCATTTAATATTCCAAAAAGGAAAAAATCATCACCTAAGCGATGAAATAGTTACAGCAGGTAGCAATTAAACAAGAGTATGTCCACTGCTAGCTGGTTTCCAAACACGCTGGAGCAAAGATTACTGATGTCAACACAAAAAAACCGTAATTAGGAAATGCAACCGTAAATTTTTAGCGGCATTGCATGGGTGCAAGAAGTACATACAGTATCACAACCGGAGTCCTGTTGTCTGATCCTAACAATTGTTCAGTGGTAATTGAGCACAACCTTCTTTATGTGTTTTTCTGGGGAGTTGGCGGACTTGCGAGTAACAGGAGCGTAAACAGCAGTGACGCGACCAGCCTCCGAACCAGAAGGAGAAGCAGCAGTAGAGGCGGGAACGGTGGTACCAGATGAGCTGCCTGAAGTACCGGCCACTGGTGACGCAGCGGGTGAAGTGGTGGCGGACGAAGGCGAAGGCCTGCCAGCAATGCGCGGGAGTTTGGCATTTTTGCCTCGACGAGCCTGAGCTCCTCCACGACCTCGGCCACGACCACGAGAGCTGGTGGGAGTGCTGCTTCTTTGGACTTCCTTCACTATGGCATCATCGTCCGCAACTGGGAACGAGGCGCTGTTCGATGATGAGAAAGTGGTGTTGGGCAGGTTCGCTGTGAAGACCGAATTGTGAGGAGACGCTGACGGTAAACATGAGGACAATGTGGAGAGAAAACTAGTTGCGTTATTGGGTGTGCCGGTAAGTAGGTTTGATAGGGACGTGGCGTTGAAAATGGACGCAGGGAAGTTGGTTGCCGCGAAGGGCTTGGCACAGGTAGTGAAGGGAAGACTGGGAGGTGAGGCGAGTGAAGGAGGAGAGCTGTTGGCGCTAGCCATGCGCGGCTGCTGCAGCTGCTCATCGCTCCTGTTGCCTTCAGAAGAGGAGGTGGGGAGCAGGAGAGGATCAGCAGAAGAAGCCGTAACAGATAACACATTGAGGGCCGAGGACAGCGTAGAATTCATCACTCCTCCAATGCTAGCCGTGCCTACGCCAGTCGAGTCTACCATGCGGTGAAGCAATGAACCATGAGGAGCAATTTCGTCCAGTGTATTAGGGACAGCATCACTAACACGAGGCAGTATCGGCTTTTTCCCAACACGAGCTAAAGCATCAGAGTTGTGCAGTGCTAGCACACCAATGCCAGCAGGGGAACCATTCAAGAGACTAACAGACATGGGGCCGTTGGTCATCAACAATTTCTTTTGTTCTGGAGTAATCTTGGCAGTTTTAGGAGTGGTGGGGCGACTGTTGTTGCTGACGCTGCTGCCTCCTTCACTCGCAGCGGGGGCAATTTTAGCATTGCGGCGCTGGACAGTTTTTATTTTGTTGTGGACGTTGTCAACATGACCTTTGAGATGCTCTTTTTGAGTGAACCTGCAAAGTTGAGACTAATTTATATATGCTCTGCATTTTCAAAATGATAAATCAAATCAACAAGTGCGATTGTGACTGGTTTTAAAGAGAAAGTCCTTGGGTTATAAATAGCAGGCTACGAGGTTGAGAAAAAGGCAAATTAAGCCTATGCTACACTTGCATGAAATTACCATTCATCAAGGGTATCACTATCTGGTAACTTTTTAACATGCACTTGAACTGTAAGCGATAAGCTAAGCTTCTGGTTGCACTAAGCCACGAAAAAAAAAGAAATGCCATACCTAACCTACAGTGTGGGAAATGTGTAGCTATTAGGTGCTCTCCAGCAAATATATCAAAAGAAATGTATTCCACATTGGAATATAGAAATGTAACAAAACTTTGAAGCAAAACGTCACCATGTCACTGTCGCTGTAAAGGTCAGAGCAAAACCGCTCTATGTCAACTGACCATAGCTAGTTATTCTAGCAAGAAGCAAAAACACGAATTTTTCTCTTCAAAACACAATAATGAACACCAGTTCCTTAAAGAGAGGTGGTTAAACCAAGCTAAACATTTCCTTTGTTTGCAAAAAAAAAATTAATGCACAGGTATATCATAGTTCATACAGTAAAAATTGAAGAAAAAGAAAACTAAATCTACATGGTATATAACGGTACGGCTGTTTGATCTACGTTTAGAGATGGGCGATTTCTAGCTATATAGAGAGATTCTAAAACATCACAGTCGGAAGTAGAAGTGAAAATTTCAAAGTGGTCAAGAGAGAATAGTTAGTTATAGTAAGGAAGTTTAGGCCTCCGTTTCAGAGCAGGACGATATCACAGAGGAAAGAGCAAGGCACATATAGTATGCCAAGAGAAACGAGGAACCCATGCACGAAGGTGTTCAAGAGAGAACGGATGACTGGTGTTTTCACAGTGAAGTCTAGGAGAAGAGTGAGGCAAGACTGTAAGAGGGAGGTTAGTTCTGAAGGACCGCCCCAATGCTGGTAAAAACCTAATTTTAGACTGCTTCTGAGTGCTGCCGATGTAAGAACTATGGCAAGTTCCATAACTGTATTTATATATAATATTCGACAGTAACTCAGAAGGCAGTCGGTCTTTGTACTTGAAAAATGATCGGATTTGGTAGTCATTTCTGAGCGCAAATATATAATCGATTTGTGGGTAAAACTTAGCTAACATTGTCTTAAAGTATTTGGTCATTTCAGTTGATGCTGGTCCGATGTATGGCAGGGGAACATAAACCTTGCATTTTTCCACAGTACATACAGGCAACTTTTTATCTGCATATATATATATATCATTAAGAAAACGTCCAAGAAACTTGTCAAACAAAAAAGCAGGATATCCGTTATTACTAAAAAATGATCGTAGGAAGTCCACTTCTAAATTAAAAGCTTAATACGTTGCTGACAGTTTATATGCTATATGCAGTAAAGTACGAACGGAGTTAAGTTTGTATACTAGGATTCAGAAACTAAAGAAACTACAGCCTAGCCCAGTGAACGTGGTCTTA
>LQNS02278076.1:33445060-33462629 GCA_001587735.2 Parhyale hawaiensis | reverse complement strand
ATACAGTGACCTCTCTCCACAACTGAGTTATTTTCTCCCCTTATAAAGGACAGAATGTACCTGGCTAGAATCGGCCGCCTTTGATGGAAATACTAGAATTTCAACTATTGAAGAACACAAAGCGAAGTCTTCCCACACTATATGAGTGGTTACAAACAAAAGAACCTGCAACACATAAACATAATCACTATTTCTCAAATTAACAATGTAACTTATCCCATTCGACTTACCTAGCATTGCATGTCTCGCACTGGAACGGCTTCACACCCGTGTGAATGCGCGTGTGCCTCTCCAGGTGCTCCTTGCGCTTGAAAGACTTGTTGCATCGCTCGCAGAGGTGCTTGCGCATCTGTTTGTGCTTGTCTTCAATGTGACGCCTTAGGAGGTTAGCATTGGCCAGTCTAGTATCACAGTAGTTGCACTCAAAATTCTGCAATGAATTAAAGAACCAAGATAGACACCAGTTTCATTTCATGTATGTCGATGCATGTCTTTACGAGGAACTTCATGTAACGTTCAAGTACTGCCATACAAAAAGAAGAGCATATATTTCCAGTCGTTTCAGTGCTTGTTTGAACCCTGTACTGCAAATAATAATTTTTTTTCGGTGCGGTCGTTTCTTACCCCATCTGACTATAGCTGGAATATCCAGAAGGATGGTACGAGGCAACTACAAAAATACCCTACGATAAAAAAAAATGTTCCTGTTGGTGATCTACAAAATTCCACTCAGGGAAATAGATTCTGAGAATGACTCCAAAATAATTCACTGAATCCCATTTCACACAGTAACACACTTGCGACTAAATATCTCTCGGTATGTTAAAAAAAAAAAAAAAAGTAGCTAATGCATTCTTAACCGGTTAACCCATTCTTTCCTGCCATAACATCTTATGTTACGCTTCAGAGAGTGTTATTCCGAAGAGAAAGAAATTAAATCAGGAAAGAAAGGATTAAGGTAGGCTACGTCATGGTCTACTCGAAAAATGTGTCGTCCAAACGAAGCGCAGCTAAAACCATAGTTTCGGGCCAAATCTAACAGGAAACAATGCACTCATTAGATTTAGATGCCCTTCCAAATTATCACTTTGATAAATTTCACAGCATTTCAATGGTGAAATTCTGCAGCACCAGAGGTGACATAAGATACGGGATCAGATTTTACCTTAGTTCAAAGTTACAATTGATGCAAAATGTTTAGAAGACAGCATATCGCTTCTTCATAGCAACTGCCATTACGATGCTCCATTAGTAGAGAGTATTTGGGAGAGTTCAAGGCCCTAAGTCCTCTCTTGACCCGTAAGGGCCTTGAATAATCTTTCACATTTTCCTAAAAATATTTACATTGCTTCTAAAATGAGTTTAAGTTTAATCAATTATGTTAGAAGTAAAGTTTAATCCAACAGAAAATTGGGTGCAAAAAATTTGAGGTTGGTCTTTAGCTGCTTCATGCCAAAAGATCGTTTAACATATATTTTGAAAGAATGGTACTATCTGCAATTTTCACCAATGTGTAATGCATTCAGAAACGAATTCACAGCTCAAGAGCATCCTAAATATTCGGCTTGAAATAGAATGTGAGCCTAACCATAAAGTACACTATACGGTATGTACATGATAGTTAAGTTACCAATACTCCCACATGAATTCTTAGGCTAATAATTGAATAAAACTACAATGAAAATTTGTAATTAGGCAACTAAGTACTATGTTGCAACTGTAGTTATAATGTAAATTATGCCCAAGATTCCAGCAATACATTGGGTGAGCATGACAGACAGTCCCATGGTAAACTTCGCTACATTGGTTAGGAGATTTAAGTGTGTTAGAGTATGCTGCAGCAAGGGTAAATGACTTATGGTCCTCAAACAAATGTCTAAACCTTCATAGTTAGGCCAAGAAGGCTATGTTTTTACTGAGGTTTGTCTCTGTCTCTTAGTAACTGAAAAAGTTATGGACAGACCTACAGTACATGAAATTTACAGGAACTGTTAGGAACGTCACAAGGAGTAGATGATCAGTCAGTCCGTTTATTTGTCGGTCTACAATTCTGTCCATTAGGATTGTGTTGCATGGCGTATGCTCACGCTTACAGCGCAGCTGTATTTATACGAGGAATTGAATTACTAACTACAAACACAAATTCATCAACATATGTACGTGGTGGCCAGCAGTCACTGAATGTGGGACACCAAGATAACCTAATAAAAATGACCAATAATGTTGTCAGCAACGAATTTGTGTTGTTTTGCTTATTAAATCTGTATCATACACCACTATCTATAAGACTTTGATGTTTCACGTTCTGATGTTTAGAAGAACTTTCATTAAAGTTAACATAAAGTAGCAGTAGGACCCACAAGGCAGTTGGCAGATATGAATGCCTTGCAGGAAAGGAACTTTCAACAAAAACACTGCTTTGAATAGAGATTTTCTTTCAACATGTAGAAACTGGTGCACGAGATGATTATAGCACAGAGCTGTTTCAGAAGGATTCGTATCAACAGCATACAGAACAAGAGTGTGATGTTTCACACACTCAATTTATAAAAATGCAGCACTTGGAGTGAAGTAATTTTCTCCCGAATTGTCCAATAGTGTAGGTAGGTTTGACAAGGGATGCAGGATTGTATGAATAACAATAGTTGGCTTTGAAGCTAACCTAAGTATATGACTTAAAATGAGGTGAGATTCTCAAAGCCACACTCAGATTTCAACAGCATAACAATTTTAAGCAATAATACTGGGGAACAAACTCATATTAGTATTATGATTTACATGCAATGAATCCTATCTATTTCAATAATTTGAACAGGAGCAGGAACAGATATGTAAAAAGAGGAAATAAAAAAAACCAAAGAACTTATGTATAACTAAGCCAGTGAATTATTAGTCTTGAAAGATGCCAATCACTTCATGGTGTCTACTGAAGATCGTTAGGAAAATTTTATGACTTTTTATGACTTTTCAGGATAAATATTTATGACTTTTTTATGACCTTATATTATATATCCAAAAATAAGATTTAATATTCTTAGGTGAGAGTAATCTCTCTTATAACTGTTATTAATGTAAAACTCAATATATATTGTTTTTATATTTCATAGGGTCCCTCATACTTCAGGCTTCAATTGTTTTTAGCTGCAACTAGCTACTTATCATCAAACAATGAATGGAATTAATAAAATTTAGTAATATGTTTAGTGATTTCAGAAAGGTAGCAATTACAGTATATATTGAAGTATCAAGTAGGATCATTTCTCCTACTGCATGCGCTAGGTTAGGATGATAAAAATATCCATCAATTCCAATCCTCAGATGATTGACAAAAAAAATTATGAACTGTGAGTGAATTTTATTACTTTTTATAACTTTTTTTATGACTAACAAGTTTTTATTACTTTTTATGACTTTTATGACCTAGTAGACACCCTGCTACTGAGTACAGATGGAATTAAGAAAGAGGAGGGATAAAAAAATCGTAGTAAAAGAGTGTACAAAAGAAAATTTGCACAAAAATAAAGAAAGTATCAAAGGACTAAATAGACAAAGGTTAACAAGAGTTCCCTCAGGAGGTGGGATTTAGGACAAGTTTGCCAATTTATGATGAGGAGGTCTGACTAAGATCACCCTACAATCTATCCTATGCCTTCTGATGAGAACAGGAGCAAGGACACTAACCTGTCCTTGCTCAACACTATCTTCATTGACAACAAGAGCTGGCATGTCAGCATCATCACTGGAAGCATCGCCGTCATCATCAATAGCGTCAGCCCGCAGTTGCTGCTTCAGCTCTGACTGCAGGTATTCTTGNGAGTGTGATGTTTCACACACTCAATTTATAAAAATGCAGCACTTGGAGTGAAGTAATTTTCTCCCGAATTGTCCAATAGTGTAGGTAGGTTTGACAAGGGATGCAGGATTGTATGAATAACAATAGATGGCTTTGAAGCTAACTATATATATGGCTTAAAATGAGGTGAAATTCTCAAAGCCACACTCAGATTTCAACAGCATAACAATTTTAAGCAATAATACTGGGGAACAAACTCATATTAGTATTATGATTTACATTCAATGAATCCTATCTATTTCAATAATTTGAACAGGAGCAGGAAGAGATATGTAAAAAGAGGAAATAAAAACCCAAAGAACTTATGTATAACTAAGCCAGTGAATTATTAGTCTTGAGAGATGCCAATCACTAACTACTGAGTACAGATGGAATTGAGAAAGAGGAGGGATAAAAAAATCGTAATAAGAGTGTATGAAAGAAAATTTGCACAAAAATAAAGAAAGTATCAAAGGACTAACCAGACAAAGGTTAACAAGAGTTCCCTCAGGAGGTGGGATTTAGGACAAGTTTGCCAATTTATGATGAGGTCCGAGGTCCTATGCCTTCTGATGAGAACAGGAAGCAGAAGATGGATCCCAAATCGAAGAAAAGTACATCGCACACTAACCTGTCCTTGCTCAACACTATCTTCATTGACAACAAGAGCTGGCATGTCAGCATCATCACTGGAAGCATCGCCGTCATCATCAATAGCGTCAGCCCGCAGTTGCTGCTTCAGCTCTGACTGCAGGTATTCTTGAACCTGCGTGGGTATAAGTCAAATTGTTAATGAAAGGACCACTGCAAACCAGCACAGCTATTGTCCAAAAATTATTTCATATTACGGAGGGTTCACGAGAGACTTTTCATTTCCATACATATAACTCAGCATTGCTGTGTCCATTTTAATTGTGCAGTTCTCCAGGTGCTAACTCACTGCAAGTCCAAAGAGACATCCAAAATTTTACTAGTGATGCTTGCTAAGCTGGCTGACAAGATGGTAAACTAACTTGTAAGTAAATTTTAATTTATAGCTAGTTATGCAGAGTAGTGTGCACAGCCACAAGGGGCAGTAGCCACCACAAAATGGGAGAAAAGACTGCTTTGGTAATCTATCTGCACACTGCCAAAATTTTCCAGCCGAACAGCAGAAAATATAAATACATATTTAAAACTTCTACAGAGCAGTTCCATGTCCCTAATATCTATATTAAGAGTACTGATCAGCTGATAGTTCCTGGAATACACATTTCTTCATCTTGCACATTTTCACTTGACAATACGCAAAATGGGAATGAATATGTGCTTCAAATTATTACTTAATTCCCCATAGCTACATCAGTTCAAACCATTAGGAGGGACTATTGCTCACTTGAGAAAGGACATTTAATGTTTAAGATTGCACGTTTTTTATGATCATAATTGCAGCAAAAAGAATAAACAATAAGTTCCAGTCAGCTGTAAATACTACCACTGGCCAACCAATCAATTAGCTGAACAAACCTTATTAAAATCAATGCAGTTTCAAATATGCAGGCAGAATATGAGATATTTCAAAGAAATTCTAACATTGATAAACTGCAAAGGGTGGAATCAAAAGCTTTTATTCTTACTTTCAAAATTTGTAAGGAGCCAATTCTTTTATAAAATGTAAGTTTACAAGGTGATAAGTGTCATTGATTTAGAGGAGTTACCTCATATAGCTACTTCTTGATTCTATATATATAACTCAGAACAAATCAAGTGAACTGCTCAGCTATGCACAATTAACTGCCACAATTTCATCGACACATTTATGGAACTAAGCGTGTAAGTTGTTATTAATAAATTGGTGGTTAGAGTCTGGCAGAGCATATCATTGCTAGCATTTACAACTACACACAATAGGTGAGCTTTTCATTAATACTAGGGTACATTCAAGGCAAGTTAATATTAGGAGCTGGGGGACTAGAACCAAAGCGCAGCTCATTGGAAAAGCCCAATTTTAGTGTTAAGATATGCTTATTAGAAAATTGTGCACAAAAAATCTGTTGTAATAAAAACTGTAACTCATGGCTATTTTTCCTACAAAAAACATGCTGAAAAATGAAGAAAATAGCTGAAATATCTACCTCCATACAGTATAAAGAAAAAAAATTATAAGGGGTGCATTACTATTGAGTAACTTACAAATTACTGTAGTTACTCTCTAAGATTGAACTAAGGGATGAATTAATTAACATCAGCTCATAGATGAGGCCACACTACAAGTGAAGAGAACAAACCTGTGCAAAAAATATTTTCAACAATTCAATGCACTGCACTGATAATTATGATTCAACTCTTACTTTAACTGGTAGAGTGGTTAGGAAATGAAAAGGTTATTACTTCAGACATACACAAAATAGCTAATACTTGACTGTTTACTTTCTCAGGGGTATTTTTACACAGTCACGTGAAATTGTAAACTCCAGTAAACTGTTTTGTAATTAGCAAAAAAAAAAAAGCAAGCTGCTCACAGTAATGTAAAAAATGTGCACATTAAAAACACAAGATTCTTCAATGTAGGACATCAGAGGGCAAAAAAAAATATAATTATAAAAAATATTTTTGGGGGGTTCAGTTATTGGTTCTTTAGCATGTAGCACTGTTATTTTGGTGTCATACTATTCGGCAGATGTCACTCACTAATAACCTCATAAACACATTCCTTACATCTCCAGGAATGCTTGGCTCTTTGAGATTGCTCGCTAATTTATAAATCTTTATGTTGAAGTTTAAGGGCTCACGTAGGATTCAAAAGGTGGGTCAAGTACAGTGCGGTCTATAGTTGAACCAATTTTACATGTGTGAGATAATCAAGTGCAACCATTCACTCATTTTACATGCCAAGTAGGGTTGTTATTCAAACAAGCAGTGCAATATTAAATTATGCATTGAAGGTTAAATATGACAATACACCTGGAATATAAAACATTATCTAAACATGTTATTTTCAATACCTACATAATGATTCATATGGCCTTTCATAAGCAGGTTATTATAGCTAATTCATTAAATTATGTTGCAACTGTAGTTATAATGTAAATTATGCCCAAGATTCCAGCAATACATTGGGTGAGCATGACAGACAGTCCCATGGTAAACTTCGCTACATTGGTTAAGAGATTTAAGTAGTGTTAGAGTATGCTGCATCAAGGGTACACAAGCATTAAGAAACCAACACAAGCCTATATCACTTGAGTGCATGTTCTTAAATTCCAATGTAAGTGAAATCTTAGCAAGTGCATTTTCATCAGTCTTTGTTGAGGTATAATCACTGCAACAGCAAATTAAAGACAAAGGTATATATATATATATATTAAGAATTGAATTTGAACCAAACGATTATTCTGGCATTCCAATGCATGCGCTAAATTGGTGATAAAAAATTAAAATCAAATTGGTGATACAAATATTAAAATCAAAGTATCAAGGATATCAATTTTCTGTTCACTGTATGACAACCACCCATTACTGGTGTTTCAAAGTATGAGCTACCAAAAAAATAACTGAAAACAAAGTTAGCTAGTAGTAGTTATATCACTGTGTGATAAAAATAGCCACAATCAATAATAGAAGATTGCAAAGGAATGCACCACTCACATCAATGAGAACACAATACCAGTACCGGTGCAGCTGATCAATATCAACAGCACAAGAATAGTATTTATTAAAAGTTAGCATTTACTATGAGCTTCCACAAGTTGACTATTCACATGAAAAACAAAAACATTAATATACCATAGTTGGTCATTAGCAACAACATTCACTGTGAAAGGAAAGTAGCATCATTAAAAATAAAAAAATCAACAAGCACCATGCACATGACTGGTTACCTGACTCCAGCTGTAGAACCTTGGTTGTCAGCAGGAAGAGAGAACAGAGACATTAGGCAAAGCAATTTGAAAAGAGATGATCCACCACATACAACCAGATATAGGTACCTATGTAGCTGTAGGTGTGCTTATTCTTAAACCAAAGTAGACTACCCATGTATTACTGCTGCATGTATTCCTTAATAGTCTTTAAATATTTTTTGCCCAGAAAATGGTATGTAGCATCATTTAGCTACAACAGCCAACAAATCAATTTTTGGAGATCTGTGCATAGGAAAATTCATTAGGGTAACAAGTCTACTACCCGTCCACCATGCTAGTAGCCATTCACTTGGAAATAAAAAAACTTCCTGTGAGAAAACTAGTTGTGTTAGAAAGCCATACCTAGGCTTAAACTGTAGGCTAAATAATGCCGCACCATCCCTGAAAATGACGGATAAAAAAGTAAAACAATAAAAAATTGTGGTGGTTTTCAATTTTTTATCACTAAAAACAAGAGAAAAAGTGAAACCCACCACCATTTTTTATTATTTTATTTTTTTCGCCCATCATTTTCATGGATGGTGTGGCACTAACCCACTTATCCTACAGTTTAAGCCTATGTACGGCTTTCTAGCACTGCTAGTTTTCACACAGGAAGTTTTTTAGTGCCATGCGCAAGTGGATGGCTACTAGACATGTTACCCTAGCTACTGTTTGCAACAGCAAAAAAATGGCAATTTAGCTACTTCAACAGGATAAATTAATGCTGAAGTAAATCTGAACAGATACCATAGCCATATAAATTTACCATACTGCATATGCAGTATGAAGGAAACTTTAAAACCAGGGTTAAAGTGAAGACAATAGATCTAAAAGACGTCTATTTGAAATATGGACGTTTCGAAAATCTAGGCCATTATCAACAATCTGTAATATAAGAAATTCATAATAATACTATTGTAACAAACAGTGAAATTCAAAAAATGAAAGAAAATAATTGCTTATAAGCTAGGTTACACTATTGCTTGGCTATTTTCAGCGGATTTGACGATTGCATTTCATTTTAGTTAGATTTTTCTTTGCTAATATGTAATGATTCAAGGATTCTAAGATTAGTAAGGGAATTAGCAGAGCCTATGATTGAAACGTTTTGCTGGAGAATTGAAGTGACGCACTGTTCAGCATGACTGCGAATTGATGAATGTGATGGCCTTAAAAGCGAATTACCGGTTCTCAAGCTCCTACCCATATGCTCCAACACTAAGCCTCAAGGCACGCATGGATGACCCCACGTACACCGACCCACACGATGGGCAACAGTGCTTATAAACAATAGAGGAGAGCATATGGGCAGGTAACTTATCCTTAAATGAAACAGAGTACCTACCCCTATAGTTATTCACTAAAACAATTTATATTTCAGATTGCTCTTAATGGCCTATATGGTCGAAATGTTCATATTTTTAATAGACAAGTCTTTTAGATTGATCGTCTTTGCTTTAACCCTGGTTTAAAAATTGTGTCGTCTTGTACAACCGAAATTTATAAATCATAAGGAAATTTCATGTAGCAGTAACATTAAAACAAGAATAAAATTAAGTAGAAACATAGGAATACCTCACACCCCAAAAGGCAGCAATGGCAAGTGACTAGGAGCACAACAAGCATAGTAGGTAAAAGAAACTTTGCAAGCTATATAATGACATAACCTTAGCAGTTCAATATCAAGGGCCTTATTCCTTAAGGCCCTCTCCCACATAATTCAAAACAAGCCACTGCTGGGAAACGCATTAAATTTATTTTAGACTATAAAACTAAGTATAGGCTATAGCTACTGTGCAGGTACCATAGTGAATTTCTAGATAAAAGTCTACTGTACAATTAAAATTTTATTGCCATATGCTGGAAACACTTCACTTCTGTAATGAATTTTGAGAGAGGGAATTGTGTAAAATGTCAAACATTAGGTACTCCAAGACAAAAAGGGTTGTCTCACTGGAAAACTAAAGTGAGTTATTTTTCTCCTCACTTCATCAAAACAACGCAACTTTAATAAGGTCTCCGCCATACCAGTGCAGCAAACAACACAACAAATCGCTGCACAAACAAAAATCGTATGCAGAAAGTACAGTCTCCACTAACATAACCCAGATTACGCAACACACCGTGCATTGCTGTCAGGCACAGATATGTCTGCTACAATGCTCGCATTACACTGTTTGTCTCGTCAGTGGGGTCCCAGCCTAAATAATAAAGATTTTCAAGGAACAAACAAAAAGGGCAAGCAATGCCAACACAAAATTTTTTCTGTAGAATTAGCAGAGCTTTTCTATCATTGGATAGTGAGCACCCAGCAGAAATGAAAATATTACCAGCATTTCATGAAAACACTAGTGTTAAAAATATAAAAAAAAAACAATAACAGAAGTTCTGACAGCCAGGGAGCAGAGTACCCCTCCTTAATCCAAAATTGATTTTATCAAGGCAATGCAACTGCATTACCAAATGTAAGTAGACCATTGAACTTGGCGTTCAAATATGAGATAAATAAGAAGTTGCATAGATAGCTACATCAGCACATCATTGTTTATGCCTGTAGCTGTAATTTACTATAAAGCTAACAGTGACTACCTTAGCAAGGGAAGGGTCTTGTGATTCATGAGGATGTAACATGGATTGAAGTTTCCTATGTGCAAAGTGGAACTGTGCATCAATTTTCTCAGTGGTCATTATATCATCATCTACTTATGCCCAGTGCTCACTTTCTGTCCAGTTTATTCTCAAACAGGAGGGTGACCAGAAAAAATATCTACCTACTAGTGTATCTGGCCATCAAAAACGACAGCAGAGAAAGTGTAACAACTCTTCATTGACAATACTTTTGTTCATTTGATAAGAGATGCCTCACAAAATTGCAGTTTTTAAGAAAGAAAAAAGCAAGGACATTTGGTTTCAGCTTGCTGTACAGTACAATCCTTCCTTCCTTCCTTCCTTCCTTCCTTCCTTTCGCTCCCATGCGTTGAAATAGTTCCTTATAGCCCAGCCCAAGGAGCTTCAATAGAGGAGCAGGGATCCCTGCGGCCCATTCACAAATTCACCAGCGAGTCAACCAGTTGTGGGACGCGTTCATGTATCTTATTGGTGGAAGTGATGGGGGAGCAGTGAGTTTCACGGGGGAGCAGCAGACAAACCGAGTTACTGATATGCTATCGGTGCATACGCAACTTCTTGAGCTTCGGGGACGAGACTATTGGTTCCCTCCTCACTATAGAAGCTCCATGAGCTAATCAGGCAGTCCAATATCACCCAAAAATCAAGAGCCTCAGAGTGTCACTGATACGCCAAGAAAAATAAGTGCCAAGTAATACAACAGGAGAAATGTGGAACCCCTGCGCAAGGGTTTGCCCAAAATTAAAGTTGTCAGGTTAGCTATGCTATGCAGTAAACCTACAAAGAAACAATTACTTCACTCAAATGTGGCAAATTTGTGCCAACCATGCTTAGCTCGGTCAGTCAACCACTAGCTCATCTGATGAATTTTGAAAGGTGACTGAACATGCTATTGATACTATGTGTACTATTTTGAGAAGCACACCAATAGTAAGCATGCTTTGCCATAGAAGCTTTCACTCTGTTCATGCACCACCAATAATTTGATAAACTATCCAGCACCTCCACGAAAGAGTTTGGTTCATGGGCATTTCATCATATTTACAATATTCAAAACAACTACCATAAATTAGATTGTCTCATATTCACAATGAGTGTCCGATGTTTACGAATTCCTAAGTCTGGGTGTTCCATTTGATAGGGTTTATTGCCATAACTTCCCCCCTAGTGTTTTCCAACGATTCTCAATTGGATTTACATCAGGACTTTGTGGTGGCCAATCCATAACTTCGAGACCTTGCTGCTCAAGGTCACTCACGACTGTCTTTGCCTTGTGGCAGGGGGCATTGTCTCGCATGAAGATAGGGCTGGGGACACCTGAGTTTACAATATTAGGCACGACAATACCTTTCAACAGATTTTTATACACCTCAGCATTCACACGGGTTTGCAAACGAATGAGAGGCGATGTTCCATGACAAGAGAACATATCAAAAACCACCACGCTCCCGCCGCCAAACTTCACAGTCTTCTTAGTAGGTACACTTTACACTTAATTTCTCACCTTCACGTCTTCTAAGTTCTAACAAAGTTCGTACCGTCATTACCAAACAAATTGAACTTGCTTTCATCACTGAAAAACACTCTAGGCCAATATTCATGGGACCAGTTAACATGCTTGTTTGCAAACTCTAATCTCTTTTTCTTGTTCTTGGCACTCACAAGCAGTTTCTGCTGTGGGCATCTTGCAAATACCTAACCCTATTTCTTTAAAGCGCAGAGAAACGGTCTGACGTGAGACGTTCATACATGTGTCATTCATATCCCTACTTATCGCAGGATGAGGACTTAAAACGATCCTTCAATGACGTACGCAAGATGACTCTGTCCTCTCTAACTGACGTTTTACGGGGCCTGCCGGCTTTTATAGGGGCACCAATGCAACTGGTTTCATCGTAAGACTTCACTATTTTGCCCACAACACTTTTCAAACGATTTACCTTCTCAGAAATTTCTCTAATAGAGAAATTATTCTTGTGCAACTTGATGATGATGCACAAGATGATCTGAACAAATGAGTATTTTTTGGATTAATAGGGTTAAGTACAGAGTTCATACAAATACCTCTGCAATCTGTACAAGGCGCTTCTCATTTTTCAGCTTGAGTGGATGATGAGCGAAAAATCTGCGCGAGGTGCTGCTCAGAAGGTACATAAAATCTCTCTATAATCTGTATTAGTGCGGAATATAGAGGCTTCTTTCGGATTAGTAAGTACCCCGATACTCCGAAATCCCTGCTAATCCATCACCCCCTTCCCCCGTGCTGAGCAAATTAGAGGGGTTTTATTGTAGTATATGTTGGCTCAGTGCGTTACTAGTGGCAGGAAAAGGGCGCAAAGAATAGAAAAAGACACTCGAGTGGATAGCTCCTTTTGTGGCCTTCCACACCCACACGAGAGAGAGTAGAGGTTTCCCGCGTAATAGGGAGGCAATCTCGATCGACAGCCCACCTAACGGAACAGAAAGGAAAATGTAGAGAACCCACCAACTTTACATAACGAACCTCGTCAGCATTAACTGCGGTAAGCCGCAACATTTCTGGCAGAGAAGCACTCAGAAACTAGTAGTGGTGGTACAAATTTTACAAGGACTTCCATGCAACACTGCCTATATTGCGCCGAATTATTCCTGTGTTTAACCACATGCTCGTGTGCCACTAGGACACGGAATATGTCTTATGTTATATTAAAAAGTAGTTGTAAGAGGAAATTATCAATTTTACGTATAGTATATGAAATTCACAAAGGGCAGAGCCGTAGTTGATGATTTTATAGAACAAGCGGCCAGAAGCTAGCAACGGAATCAAGCAAGCGCAAGTAGCTATCATTATTCCCACTCATGATGAAAACCACAAGCACGTACTGATGTAAAAAAAAAATACTTTCCCCAGCGTTTGCTTTTCCCAAAAACTATACTTAGAACATCCCACAAAACAGTAACGGTAATGCTATGGCAAACTATTTTGTAAAGGGATGAAAACACAACTGGCCGACACCATTTATTTAAATAAAATATCCATCAACATAGTGAATACAAGCTATACTGACATGGAACTTACGAAACAAGACCAGTAAGAGGCAGAATAATAAATACTACAGAGCAACACTACTAGTAGGAAATCACCATTAACAGTTAAGTTGCTCAGTCTCAAAGGCAACTTTAATGGACAAACGAGAGTTTCACTAGCCAATTTTACGACACTTTCATTGTAGAGCAGTGAAGTACGTATGACAAGAACTCTACAGATGTGAGCCAAGCTTTGTCACTACATACAATGCATCATTTAAATTAAGTTGATTAGGATGATTTAGCCCCATCCACAGAACCGGTGATCCAAAGAGATGAAGAAACAAGTAAATCAAAGAAAACCAGAAACTAATGAGCAGGCCATCAAAACTGGCACACAGGAATAATAAGTCAAGCAAAGCCAGGAGAAAAAATTTTAACAAGATACATAAAAAGAAGGAGTCAAATGGGGCAGAAAAGAGAATGTCTCAAGGATTCAACTTAGGCTATGGTGAGCTATAGGGTCACACCTCAAGGTACGATTTTCCATTACACAGAATAGGCAAAATTCTCCCTCAATGATTAGGCCCATTTCTTGCCTGTGCAAGGAATTAGGTATTATTAATTGAGAAAGTACATTTAAATTAACTGAATAAGGCAACATAAATCAAGACTATACTGCTAGCATAAATAAAACAATGTGGTGCACATATCAGTGAACAATTGCTCTACAGTAAATATATTAAGACAACGTAATTTCATTAAGATATCACAACCATTGATTGAAAAATAAAAAATCAAAACTGGGAATGTGCATAAGCAGCTGCAACTCACACGGTTACTTGTATTTGTTCAATAAATTTACACAAGCAGGGACTGAATGCAGCAGATAATGGCCTCAGTCATATCATATATGTATTTACATAAATTAGCAAAAATTTATTCTTTTCTAAAAAATTTAAGCTGCACCATTTGGAACTTCAATAATCTGGCAGCCTAAAACAGTTAAGATATTATTAGCAAGCAGAGGAGACTCGCATACGGAAACCAGTCAATAGACCCAGGTATTTTCTATATGCACTAATATTAAATTACTTAATATCTTATACTGAAAATACTGCAGGGCAACTAAAGTAACAAACTCATTGAGTTAGACAATGAAGCAATGGAATCAAAATGACATCCAATTTGGATGGAATCAACAACTTAAAGAATGAGTTATATCACTGAGAATTTCACTTCATTTTCCTTATTTTTGGCTGTCATTGTAACTTCCAAACTTTGCTACTTTGCTTCCAGTGTCAACAAAATGATTACAGTCTGTTGACAATACAGCCAGTACAGACATACAAGTAAAGTTGTAACCTTATTAACTAGCAAATACGTTATAGCACAGTAACTTTTGAGACAGTTTCATACACTTGGCAAAAGATTTATAATTACCTAGTAATAGGAAAGTTAGGCTACTAACCCAGCAATACTAGTCGCATCACGCGGGATTCTCAATGAGTTTTCCCACTGCTTTTTGGTCAGCAGGTCTCAAGTTTAATGAGAATCCAGATGCATTCCATTTCCCTCAAAGTGGACAGAGTGTGCTACTGGCAGGAAAATAAAGCGTAATGTATCTCCAACCCATACACAATTGCTACTTGCTCCACCAGCAGGTACAGGGTAAAGATAAGAGACAAAGACAGAATAAAGAAATACTTGTGCGGGGTGGGGTCCCGTATGTGGTCCCCATACACACTTGTGCGGGGTCCCTTATGTGGTCCCCACACAGGGAGCAGAGAGAAGTCCCATGGGATGAGTAAATTACCACCACTCAGCGACTGACTTCACGGAATAGAAGGGGAAGTATAGAGGACCTACCCAACTCTACAAACTAACCTTATTAATAGTAGCAGTAGTACCAAAACATTCACTACAAAGGTGATCCAAGCAGTGAGGCTAGGTACAGCCACAGTGAGGCAAACCCACCACGGATGACCAAGTGCTCACAGACATATTACAGTATTACACATAATTTTGTCTCATGTCAGTCACGTGCACTACGAACGGCAGGGAGACAAGGCGCAGAGCATCTCGAAAAGATGAAAAAGGAAACGAGGAGAAGTCAGAAGACAGACACTCGTGTGGATGGCCCATTCTGTGGCCTCCTGAATGGGAGAAAGTAGGAGCCCCACAGAATAGGTCGGCCACCTCCACTGGCGGCCCACCTCACTGAGCAGAAGAGGAAGTATAGAGACCCTATCTAACCATGTCAGCAGGCGCTGCGGCCAGTTACAACATCTACTGCAAAAAAGTCACTCAGGACAGCCCTTGGGTTTCTGAGACTATCCTATCAGCAGGAACTGCATACTGGCCGCAACGTCACATGCAGCAAGGGCATTCAAGACAGCCACTAGCTGGTGTTGGCCATATGTATTCTAACAGGGAAAGGGCCAGCCAGAGTACACCCCTGAGGGCTGGTGTCAGCCAAAGGATACCGCCGAGGTGACCTTGGACAAAAACAGGTAAAAAGGAACTTACTGCACTGACAGGAAAACTATAAAAAGTTAGAAGGAAACTTCTACAGTGTAATAAAGGTTGGTATATCTGTAGTATATCACTAGGCCCACACTCAAATTCGACTAGCATAAACACAGAAAGGAATAAGTTTTGTTTGTTGGGATATTTTTGTTTTGTTAACAAAATTTATTCCTTTCTGCGCTTATGTTAGTCGAGTTTCAGTGTGGGTCTAGTGATATACTACAGAGATATAAACTTTTATTACACTGTAGACGTTCCCTTCCAACTTTTTATGCTATTCCTGTCACTGCAGTAAGTTCTTTTAACCTGTTTCTGTCCAAAGTCACCCCCCCCGCGTCCGAAGTCACCCCATATTATGGTATGTTTTACTAATGCAAGGGAAACAACCATGCTGTAGAACAAGTCATCAACAAACTGAGACTATTCCTGAAACTGAGATAAAATGCCTGTTTATGTTTTAGGAGTTCCACTGTAGTGCAATGGAAGTGAGCTGAGATGTATCAAGTTATGAAAACCTCTTAGGTAAGTAATTCATTTCAGTTCTAACTGCCAACATTTTACTGTAGCTCCATATAAAATCTGCATAGGCCAACAAAGAGATAAAATTGTGTTATTGTCACATCGTTATTCTTAGTAGCTTAAGCCTTTACTTACACAACTAAGGCCGTTTCACAGAGAAAGAAAGAAGGTAGTAGTAGTAGTGGTGGTAGAAAATTTTACTAGTGCTTCAGTGGCACACTGCCTATATCGCACCGAACGATTCCAGTGTTCAACCACAGGCTCGTGCGCCGACTAGGACGAGTTTTAAATTGTCAATGATTTTTGTTGCAGCTTTTCTGCCGATAGGTCTCAGAGTGGTCAGTGCGCCACTGATAAAAAAAAGGCACAGGTTGAGCATCTCCAACCCCCGGGCGCGGCTGAATACTTTCGTTCAGCTATGCCGCACAGGGGAAGGAAATGAAATACAAGAAGGTGAGAGTCTAGCGGGAATAGGTCAGCCACCTCGGTTGGCAGCCCACCTCCCGAAACAGAAGATGAAGTATTGAGAGCCTACCTAACTTTACAAAACTAGCCTTGTCAGCAGGAACTGTGGCAAGTTGCAACATCCCCTGCGGAGAAGGCACCAGGGAACCTTGGGGTTGTGAGGCCCAAATATATTGTGGCAGGGAAAGAAGAAAGAAGGGACAAACAATGTCTTGATTGAATATGGAACACATGCACGAGGATTTTCCAACACAGGATTAACATGCATGGAACAGCAAGCCAGGAAAGAAAAGGAAGAACAGAGCCAAGCAACATCAATAAGATATTGAAAGTACAAGGAAGCAAGTAGGCATGAAAAAACAACACCAAAAGGCCAAGCTGAGGCTAACTTAGTAAGGTAACCTACAGGGTCCTCCTGAAGATGCCGCTCCCCATAACATAGGACGGGTGAACCTAACAAACCTAACCCCGTGGCCCTTCCTAAGCTTCTGAGGATGAATTAAGGAGGAAAGGTCTATATCTACTACTCGTTACTTTAAATATAAGTTCGAGTCCATATTCTTTTTTTTTTCTTTTGTAATTGCAAGTTTGCAACACAATGGGAAGTCACCATTAGAGACACAATTCACAGAGCAATATTTATCAAAAAAGGAACATCCTTTTTTGCTGGTACAAACAGGAGATTTATAAAAATCTGTCAAAATTC
>LQNS02278076.1:33428095-33444886 GCA_001587735.2 Parhyale hawaiensis | reverse complement strand
TTTTTTTTTCTTTTGTAATTGCAAGTTTGCAACACAATGGGAAGTCACCATTAGAGACACAATTCACAGAGCAATATTTATCAAAAAAGGAACATCCTTTTTTGCTGGTACAAACAGGAGATTTATAAAAATCTGTCAAAATTCACCAGAGTGAAGTCAAAGATGAAACACAATCCTTCAATCAATTTCCTCTACACTAAGCTACAATAATTTAACTATGCACTGCAGTGCCCATCTTTAAATCAAATTTCACCACAGTATACATAGCAGTAACTGAACAGTAAAAGGACACATACACAGACACTCAGAGCCACATTTGCCCATCTCCTCTGGAATGATGATAACAACAGACAACTGGAAATATACAATTCCCATAGCTAATGGATTAATACTAATAGGTATCTAAGGCTTCTTTATTTTCAGTAGCTACATGGATCTATTAGGATTAAGTTGATGGGTTTCAGAAGCTTTCCAAGTGTAGAAAAGAAGTTAACACTAATATCAGCTATATTGGAATAATGTTGTTGCGACGTATCACTTTATTCCTTAACAATGACAGCACTATTATCAGTTTCCATTTAGCACACTGAAGATGATAGAACTTAAAAAGGCCAATAAACTGATTTCTCATAGGAACAGCATAGAGGACACAAAGCACTGAAGAGTTAACAATTTCATAATTCATACCTGACAAATTGAGAATAGCACTCTTTGCAACACCCTCAAATGGGCACTGGGCAGGAAAAGGGTAAACACAGCCTATATTCACCATGAGCTAGTTCACAGAATGCTACACCTTACTTCTTTCTCTGGAGGTGCAACATAATCTTGTAAATGAAATACTGGTGCGGTATAATCAGGATAGCCAAAAATATATAAGCAACACTAACTCACCTAAAAGGTAGTTCTCATACTGGTAGTAGGCCAGTGCCTAGATGAGTACCATTGTGTACTCAGAATAAAAGTAAAATTCAAGTAAGAATGAAATTCAAAATGATTTAATGCAGCAAAAAATAGAGAGAGAAATCAATTGATTGAAAACGAGAAAAGTTAAACAGTTGTTCAATCTCCTCAGCAGGGCTCAAGGCACATTCTGAGCATTCTCAATAGTTGTTACTTGCCCTGACTTCAGTGAATAGGCCGAGCCTACTTTATTCACTAAAATTGCTAGCTAGCTATAGATCTTACCCTAAGATACAAAAATAAATAGTCATATCTTTATATAACACTTCTCTTACAAAACTGTTAGTAACCAGTAGAAAAATAAAGGTTATTATCTGTGTGCAGAGATATTCAACAGGTGCAGGCAACTAATGGAATAGTTAAGTGAGCTTTCAAGACTGACTATATTGAGCAGGTTATAAGTAAGCATCACTAAAGCAATTACATGTAATATAGACAAGCATACACGCATTAAGACCATAGATTTGTTGAAATAAATACCGTAAATTTACTGCTAACACTAATTTGATATTACTGAGGAGGCTAACATTGGAAATTGGTCCAATCAACAAAGTACCATATTTCTACTTCACATAGCTATCCAGCATCAGCACGAACACACAGCTACTTATGGTGGGTAGTGGGCATTGTGGTTATCCAAAATTTCATCAACATTGTTGCTCCATTGCAGTGCAAACTTTATTGAGCTTGGTCCCATTGTGAAGCCTATGATAAGTTTGGCCCCATTGTGAAGCCTACCTCCAGTATGAATTTGAAATATGTAGGTAGCTATTTACTAGTATCAGGCACAACATAACAGTTTTCAAATTTTCAGCAGGTATTCATATCTCATAATAGACTACTACAGTTGTAACAGTAACTGCAGATTAGGTTATGCTTCAGTAACATACAAACAGTAATATTTCTAGCATATTAGTATATTCAAAGACAATCATGCATTTGAAGTAACTCGGGGCTGCTACACTTCAGTTGATTGTTTAAATGGGATTAAGAAAGGGTAGAACCAGTACATTCACAGAGGTACAAGAAAGCACGATGGTTCTACAACAGGTCTCTGTCTAGACAGTTAACATAGACTGATTCTCCTACAGCTATTTTAGTATTAGCAGTCAGTAGTTTCCCAAATATAAAGGCACGTTGTCGTTCTTTGCTAAACACCTGAGTCACTATGCTAGTGGAAAGGTCTATTTTAAGAAATGAATCTGAAATCATTTTGTTTTGCCCCAAGTAGGTGGTACTCTAAATTACGAGTTTTGCTCATGACATCCACAGCTGCCCATTACTGATAGTTGAGAGTCATCCCTTAAAACATATGGTAACCATTCTGAAATGCAGTAAACAAAGTTGTAACACATTGTAAAACTAGTGCAAATCTGAATGAGAAACACACTGGTTAAAGTTGCATCTAGGTATATAAATATCTAAGTCAACATTGCTAATAGAAGAAATATCCAGCAATTACAAGCCAATTCATGATTGAAATCCAAAATTAACAACTTCTCAAGGAGTCACAGCAGTTGACTCCATTTTCCAGTGTGAAGTGATCATGTTTTTTGGAGAATGAGTGCCATTCTCTACCTTGATGATGCCATTGTTGGCAGCCACCCCACCAGCATTCATGCTAATCCCATTTGGCTTGATGCTGATACCAGAAGGGTTACTGTTGGAAGAGCTGGTGCTAGAAACTGAGCCATTTGTGTTTAGGTGGATACGTCGGATATGCTTATCCAAATGCACATTCTGTGAGGCAGCATACTCGCAGTGTGGGCACTGGAAGGGTCGGTCACCAGTGTGCGTGGACATGTGACGGCGCAAATTGTACGGCTGGCCAAACTGCTTCCCACAGAGTGGGCATACATAACTCTGCCGCTGCTCAGCCGAGACAGCAGGTGGAGGTGGAACAGCATGAGGTGGAGCCACACATGGTACTGCGGACAAATTCACAGGACTGTTTGAATGTCCAGCTGACATACCATTTGTGAGCTGTTTGGAGTCATTTCCAGGAGGCGAGAGTGAAGGAGTGGCCAGAGAGCTCACAAATTTAGGGACGCAGCCATTGCCACCACCTTTAGTTGTTTGTGATGAAGCACAAGGTGCTACTACTACTGAGCCAACACTGCTAGCCTGAGGAATATCTGGAGTGCCACCTCGTGAACCTGTGGCACCATTGGCATACGTGGGAGATATCTTTCCAAAGCTTGGTGACACGGTTCCATTTGTAGCAGCAGTTGCAGCACACAATCCCATGCCAAAGGTTGCCAAGGAAGAGAATGCTGATGGGAGACAAGCAACAGGCAATGCAGGAACGCCAGAAGGAGGCAAAGTCATAGTTGCTCCAGCATTGACACCTGGAGCTGGCAACTGTACAGCGGGACCCACAGTGATAGGAGGCAATACATGATTTTCTGGGCTTACATCATTTACAGGGATAATTTTTGTAACCTGCCCAATCCTAACATTTTCCACATCAGCCGCCACTGGGCCCATGCCAGTAGGAGCATCAAAGGGAAGAGGAGCCCTAGAATATGTCTTCTCAACATCAAGGGTCTTGATGACTGTTGCTGCACTGCCGCCACCACCACCAGCAGCAGCAGCAGTAGCAGCAGGCGAAGCTGAAACTTTCATATGCACCTCAGGAACCAATGCAGAGCAGTGGACGAGTGTTGTGCCGCCCACAGACTCACACCAGCCCTAGGGAATAAGAGATACGTCCTAACGTCAGGTCAGTCATGTCTCAATAGTCATATATGTGTCAGAATATAGTCTCATGTCTCATTTGATAAGAATCAAGATGGCATATTTGCAAAGTCACAGTAGGTCAATATAACTATAGTCTCGTCTGGTCAGGATAAGGATGAGACGCTTTCAAACAAACATCAAGTGTAGAGAACTGGTTAAAAGACTTGCATCAAGTTGTTTGCTCCAATTTGAAAGGTTCTCATCATCATCATGAGCCATTTATAGCAACTGTAAATGATGTGCAAAGAGGAACCAATTGTTTGCTAATATTGAATAGCTAACTATCATAAAAACAAACTACACAAAAATTAAATCTGTTTGTACATTATTTCCCATGGGCATGAGGACTGCATCATTGGTGTTAGGTTACAAATTTGCAGATAATAATGAGTTGCTGCTAGTTGAATTAACTCCATACATTGAAAATTTCAACTGAAAACTACTACATACTGCACTTCCAAAAAGATGTGGAGCAATGCTATGAATGGATACACTTAGCACAACTGGATAGGTTGATGAAGTGGCAACTAGTTCTAAGGCCTTTACCTTCATTTCAAGTTCTTATAGATTTGATGCACAAAATGATGAATAACTATGATTGCCATCCATTCATCTAGAAAAAAGACTATCATGTGCAGACAACTGATCTTGAATTGCAGATAAGTACCTACTTGGCTGAAGCCTAGAAACCTATTCATTAAAGGAGCTTAAATGAGGTTTCATATATCCGCTCTTTCTAATAACCAAAGAAGAGTAGAAAATCAAAATCATCCCTTTTCATTATTCACATTTTGGCAATGGCAAAATTTCTTTTTTAGAAATAAAATTTCTGATAGCATCATCCCTAACCTCAAGTGAAGAACTATTTGCAATGATAAGTAATCTGAATGAGTCTTTCTTTCATTTGTTTGGATGGCAATGAAATGTGCTCATTCACATCTCTAATCATGTTTGGTGATTTGTGAGCCAAATTTTCAATACTGTAAATAAAATTAATTTGGTATCGAAATGTCAAATGTGTAGAAACACTGAATACTTATTAGTTGATAACTTTCGGCTGAATATCATCCTTGAATCGACAAGGTCAACTGTCTACCTCTATTCCTTCTTCTGTAGGTACATAGCTACACGGTTGCTCCTAAGTTATCCAATAGCTAGATACATGTAGGACTATGCAAGAACAAAGTCCTGAGTCTTTGATCAAAAAGAAAACCGCTTCAAAAATAGCAGCAACTCACGTCTGCCCATTTGATCACTTGCTATAGACAAAACCTGCAGCATTGGTTTCTACTCTTGACTGGAGATGAGTTACGTACAATGCTTTGCACACTAACATCAGTATTAACATGTCTCCTGAGTACAAGTAACCTTCTTGGACTTTACTGAGCCACTGCAAAGCAATGCTAGCCATGATATTGGAGGGTCGAAATGATATGTGTAGAAAATTGCACGCATTTTATGGAGATGAAACTGCTTGCTTTGGAAGTTACTGTAGCTATGTGAGCAATTTGCTGGACCTCCAATTTAGTTTAGTTATTTTTTGTAAATATAGTCCAATCCACAGGGAAAATAATGATCAACTAATTGAGCCGTAAATTGAAAAAAAAAAAAAGTCAACAGCAAACAGTGATCATTTCAAATGGAAAATCTCAACTTCAAATATTAAGTTTTGTGCAATAATGTTATACTAAGACATCAACTAACATCAAACAACTTTCCATGACTAACACTAGCAAGTGCTCTCAATGGCATATGTAGGTATAAAACATATATATATACATTTAAGAAACATGTCATAAACATTTGTACTTTCCAGCTCAACTTTTCTTATAAGTCCATCAGTCATAGCCTACACATGTGGTAGGTAAAAGATAAAACAGTCAAGTCTTTACTGTACAGTACAAGGATAGGTTTGCTACTCATGCCCACAGTTATAAAATGCACTATGTAGGTCACACAAGTCAACACTAAACACAATCACTGCCAGTTACTTTTTGTCAATTCCATGATCTTTGTTGATTTGATGAAGAAACCATATGCTTAATGCAAAACAGGTCTCAAAACTGTCTGAATAGCAAAGTATGTAGCCTATGGTTGCACACTGCTGGATGGCAGCACTGTACAATTATGACTAAACAACTACAGCCAATAGGCAATAATGCCAGGGAACATGTTGACGACTAAAATGTCAACCAAGAAGTAATTGTATGTACGAGAAAGAGAAAGAATAGTAATGGATTGACCAACAGTGCGAGTCTCTCTGTGAACAAACTGAAAAAGTAGTACATCAGCTGTTCTAAATAATTTAGCAGCTGTTGTTCCTGTTTTTGTTTTACTTGCATCATAGAGGGAATAAAGCTTGCAACTATTATGGGTTGGAATGACTGAACTATAAATGTAATGCAACAAGGGGGAGCTACTTTATATTTAATGGCAAGAACTCTCTTTAGAAGTACATATATATATATGTATACACTACGAATTACCAGTTACTTTCTTGCCAATATTGTTACATAGAATTGGAAATCATAAGTTACATCAGTGCTTAAACTTTAAGAGTTACAGTACCTCCAGGAGGGTTCTTAGGCATGGTATGGATTGGAAAAAATTCTGTACAGCTGAAAACAAACAACAAATAAAGTGCAAGAAAAGATACTTGCATGGTCCAGAAAAAAAGAGGTGTTCAACTTTAGGTACTTCAAGTCAGTGAAACAAATATTGTCAAGTGAGGTATGACTGAGGTCAAAGTATATATTTGCCAGACAACACGAGAACAGTCAAAAATATGTACATATTGTTATAAACAATGGATCTTTAAGCAGGCTAAATTAATGCTCTTTACCCTTCATCATCAATATTAAACATCAATTTCCACAGGACTTGCACTATTTGAAACTTGTCCTTGAGATTCAATTTGACAGTAAATGGTTAAGATATAGCTACAAGCTAGCTCTCAACTGTGTCTGGTTGCCAACTGTAATTGCTACCCAAACAATGGCTACTTTATAAACATGCAGCAACACTACAGCAGCAAATAGTTTTCCATTACTCTACAGTTACTGGCAATTAGGATAAGTGTATGGATTGCCATTATCCATTAACGTAGTAGATGCTTTTGGAGCTCATCAAGGACTATGAATAGGAGTTCTTTGTGAAAGGCAATTTTTATAACGTCCAAGTTGCTGAAAATCAATACAGAAACAATGCACGGTTAGAGCTCACACATCAAGAAGGGAAAACATCCAAGCATGTTGATGTAGCTTTAGCTATTGTTCATAGTAAAAACCACTATCAAGAGCATTATTGAATTAGATCATTTATCAGTGTATGTACTGCAAACAGCATTATTGACAATCACATATTTTAGAATTTGCAAAGCAAGTTCAGACTAACAGCAAAGTATGCCCTACTGTTCATCAATTTTTTTTTTCAATTATGTAACATAAGAACTCAGAATATAATAAGAGTTGTTCTTATGAAACTGCATAGCCTACCATAATTACAAGGCTTTAAGCAGTAAAATTAATGAAAGTACAGTAACTCTTGAGTATGCTGTTCTCATTAATGTGATGTTAACTTGTATCTTTCAAGTGAACATTGCACAGAAGAAATTAGCATGAAAGGTATTTAGTCTCAAAACATACTCTATTGTAATATGTACTTGATCAAAGACAGGAGTTTCAATCTAGAAGATATACTGAGCAAGCTATTTTAGAGCTACTTTTAAAACTACAGTTGAAGCAAAAAAAAAAAACAGGAAAAAATTACAATAAAATTCTTAATGAGCTCAAGAATGTAAAAGATGTGTACGTCCAAGTTCAATAAGTAAAGTCCAGTGATTTACGGTAAGAAGTCCACAGCAGTCCAGGAGCTAGCAAGCATCCAAGTAAAAAGAGAAAGAATATTTTCAAAGACACAGTTTAATGTGTAGATGAGACGCTCCAATAAAATGGCAGTCAGAAGAAGGCACAGCTTTGACACCAGTATTGTATGTACAAGAGTCAGTAAAGCTGTCACCTGTGTAGAAGGAAGTCAAGGAACATATCCAAAAAACGTCATAGCAACTTCAGCCTGTTCTGAATATTTCTACAAGTCAGCTAATAGCACACATTACCCATCAGCACATAGTCTATGTAGTCCAACAAGAAGTCAGTTACCCATCCATTAAGTAGCCCTCACAGGTATATTCTGGTGGGCCCTTTCCCTGCCAGAATATATATGGGCCTTACAACTCCAGGGGCTAACCCAAGTACCTTTACCAAGAGATGTTGCAGCCTGCTGCAGTTCTTGCTGACAAGGTTAGTTTTGTAAAGTTAGCTAAGCTCTCAATACAGTAAAAAAAAACCTCTAATCCGCACCTCAAGAATCCGAACCCCACCCTAATCCAAACATCTGATTATAGTTCAAAGTGCAATCCAAACAAATAAGCATTTTTCGGATTAAAAGGGTAAAGTACGGAGTTCGTACAAATACCTCAGTAATCCGTGCAAGGCTTCTCATTTTTCGAATTAAGAGGGTCATGAGCGAAAAATTAGCATGAGGTGCTGCGCAGAAGGTTCGAACAATCTCTCTATAATTATTCTTATTATTAGTGCGGAATACAGATGCTTTTTTTGGATTTGTAAGTACCCCGTTAATCCGAAATCCCCATTAATCGGAAATCCCTGCTAATCCGTCACCCCCTTCCCCCGTGCTGTGCGAATTAGAGGATTTTTACTGTACTTCCCCTTCAGTTTCGGGAGGTGGGCCACTGATCGAGGTGGTCGACTTATACTGCTAGGCTTCTACCTTCTCCCATGCAGAGGGCCACAGAAGGGACTGTCTGCACGGGCATTTCTTTCTGTTATCTTCCTCTCATTTCGTTTTTCGTTTCTTTACCCTGAGCGGTGTAGCTGAGCAAAAGCATTAGCCATGTCCAGGGTTAGGAGATGCACAAATTGCACCGTTTTCCTGTCAGTAGCACACTGATCATTCTGAGACCTCCCGGCAGAAAAGCAGAGGTAAAAATCATTGATAATTTAAAACGAGACATAGCTACCTTGCATCCTAGTGGCGCAGAAGCCTCAGTTAAACCACAGGAAAAGTTCAGCGCAATATAGAGAATGTGTCCCTGATGCGCTAGTAAAATTTGTACAACTACTACTACATCCATTTAGTGTCATGTGCAATAGTAATTCAAGTCACAAAATTGTTCGCACCTAATAACAAAAATATCTCATCACAATCTGCTGGAGTTACCCACAACATATACCGTACCAATAGCAAACAGGGTGAGCTAGCATAGATGTGACGTCATATATTATGCCCTAGCAATGATCCTATTTACTAGGTGTATGCTGTTGCAAAGAAAAAGTGGGTGCTTCGATTATATTGGTCGATGATGAAGTGCATTCACACCAAGCTGCAGGCTTGTGGCTGGTATGCAACTTGACTCATGGCAAAAGCAAAGCGTTGTAACACCAAAGATGTTGTAGTGCAGACTTCAACATAAATATTGCCAAGTTTTGTAGTATTAAAAAAAGGAACAGACAAAGAAAAGCCAAAGAAAAGCAAGACAGGTTGATGTGTTAGTGTGATTTATTAAACATCCCAACAACGACCATGTGTTGAATTAAGACGTGTATACACTGTTACTCGGTGTGACTTCTCCGACTTACTAAAGTGATGAATGCCATTGAGTCATGCTGTTAAATCTCTGAAGAAACACATTATATATGGAAAGTTTTTGGTGAACTGCTATTGACAGCAGCAACAGCAAATATTTACTGATGCCAATTCATCAGTCAAAATGACATAGTTATCACACTGGTCAACAGTTAAAAAGTGTTGCCAAAACAGCTACACAGCTCTCTACTTGAATCAAAAACTGTAAAGCAAGTAAAATAATACGGTCGTTTGCTAATTCAAGTAGTGGCATCGGTATCAGTCTCAACAACTAAATGGGAATAAGCACTGGCAATGAAGGGTCGATAGGAATCGGCATCGGTATCAACAAAAAAAAATTTACTTCAGCACACCCATAAAAATAACATCCCCAGAAGCAATATGGATTATGTTGAGGTATCACAGATAACTAGCAAGTTGACAACATTTACATTTGTACTTATCACAGATGCAGAATGATTGCTAAGTCTGAAATAACCCATTGAAATTTCAATAATAGCAACAGCTGCTTGTTGGCAAGAATGTTAACTCTTTAAGGACAACTGGACCTCACGAGTCCCGTTTCGCAAAAATTAGGTTGCTAAATAAAGAAAGGATACGAGAGTTTTGGACCTCTGAGCCGCGACTATGAGACCGTAGTTGGAATACTAGAATTTTAAGACTACATATCTCCAAAAATCTGAGAGAAACGGAAACTTGGTCCTTAAAGGGTTAAGATACTTGGTTTCCAAAGAACGGTCAACAATGGCAATCACAAACAAGGCTATATGAAATAAATTTTGGTCAAAATCAGAACTACCCAAATANAATTCCAAACTTTAGCCGACCAGGGCACGAAGCACCGACAGAACTGATTAGTTCGACATATGACAGCCTCCAAAGTGAAAAAGTGCGCTCCGCACGCAGCACGAGTCTCTCCCAAAAACCTTGAGGGCAGGGCACGCCACAGTTCGCAACTCGTTCCATGGTACCCTATTGAAAATTCATGGTGGAACACGGGTAGCATATGGTAGCCCGTACATATTCGAGAAAAGAAGAGGCGCATCCGAGAGGCTACCGCGCAGCTCGGTAGCCAAGGGCGTTTTTGGCAGGCAACATCGACCTCGTTCAGAATTCACCCGGACAATGAGCGCTTCGCAGCGAATGCCTGACCGTATTCCCCAGTTATTCCGAGCCTTCCCGACAGTAGCAGAATATTGCTGTTTTGGGCAAGCGCGGCGAAGCGCTCACTGCTCGGGCGATTCTTTTGCCGAGCGAAGTCGATGTTGCCAGCCTAAAAACGCCCTTGGCGACCGAGCAGCGCTAGCCTCTTGAATGCGCCTTTACTTTTCTTGACTGTGTGCGGGGCTACCATATGCCACTCGTGCTGCACCAAAATTTCTAATAGGGTAGAATAGGAGCCGACGTCCGTATACGTGAAGTGAGGGCAGCAACTTAGCACGAGGTCGTACTACAGAGGACAACATAGCATGGCATCAGGGGACTGGCGCCTCTGCTGCTCAGCTCGGCACGCCCTTCTGTCCCGCAGGACAGCCGAGCGCGAGGTAGGTACCTAATGGTGTACTCAAGGTTACACTGCCCAGTACACAACGGCAGCAGTTGAATGACGCTAACGCGATACAGAAGGAAAAATACCAAAACAGCTGCCCCTTCCATTAATTGACAGCCACACTTATTTACTGTCTGAAGTATCTACACTAGGCTCCGACGTCCAGTGTACATACAAGAACTTCACCGCTCGTTAGTTACATACCGTACTCCTCTCCGCTCAGAATGTGGTCTAATGCGCGATTTTAACCCACTTATCATAAAGGATTTCTGCGGTGACTGCACGAAGAATACTGTTTATGAAGGCCCGCAACTGTAACGCAGGACATGAATGGGTCGATGCCGTTCACTTGCGCGCTCAGCACATGGTGCGACTAACTACAGAACACAGCGGCTAAATATTACGGTAATGCGCATCTACTGATACACGCATACCGTCTATTATTCTAGATGGTACTACCAGTGCTATTCTTACTAGAAAACAAGGTTTACTTTATGCGTTTATGGGTTAAGCTTCCATTCTTGGTTGAAACAGTATGTATATCGATGGACAATTGTCGATATATAAGTATGTAGTTACAGCTTTTAGATACAGTGCGAAAGAGCTGTAGGTAATAAAAATGGTTAATAGGACCCCAACAATAATGTTACCGGGAGTAGTAGTAGAAACCTTTACTAGCGAATGTTACCGGGAAAGAATAGAATATTAGGCTGGTGCACCGCGTTTCGTCTGGAATAGAGGTGAAGACTACAAGAACGCATGTTCGGTCAAAATTTGGTAATCTAGCTATATCAAGAAAAGCTTCCTCGCACAGGAAAAGTCCGCATGAGCATTAAGTGTACCAGAACATGTGGTCAGCAAAGTAGGCTATCACTTAAACCGTCAGCAACCGAACTATGGATCACTTTTGTTGGACTAAAAATATTTGCGACAACAAACGTGTACAGCAGACACAATGGAGCTGAAGTACACAGGGGTAGGAAGTAACACGACTACGCAGTAAAAAAAAAAAAGAGGTAACAGGTTTGACTCAATGTGCGATTGTCGAACTTGTCGCCTCCTCTCCCCACTCCCTTCTTCCACGTCACGAGGGAATCGAAACTTAATTCCAAGGCCCGTTGTCCCTCCCACCCCTGCCGGCAAGGCGCGTAGTTCACCAATATATTGTACTAGAATATAGACGCGCATCTGTTCCAAAACATCTGCATGTATTCAATACAGAGCAAAGTTTATGATGAAGACGTTGCGAGTGAAGATAGCACGCCGGTATACACTATACGCGCTTCTTCACAGCTGAGCTCGGATCCTGCCTCGTAATAAAATATTTGCCAGAATATTTGGAGAAAGAGGTCACATTTTACACAGGGATATGCATCTTTAAGCTGAATACAAGTTTTTTTTTTTCATAAATGACAGCACTGCGACATAGGAACTGTAAAACTGTGCCGACTCGAACAACGCAAAGGACCTTAATAACAAACAAAACTGATGTTCTTTGAGGCATCGGATAAATTTGCCACGTGAATGAACTGCTGCTCTGAAAGTCAGCTTTTCGGAAGCGTAAAACCACGTGTTTGCAAACGAAGAAATAGAGCTGCATTCAAATATGACTCGAACAAAGGAGAAACAAAAACGCTCATCATCGCTGGGATTTTACTGTAAAAAGGCACACAGGATAAGGATCACATTTTAGTAATTTAACGCTCTAAAAACCATTAACAGGCACACAACTAGTACAGATGACGACTATAGTTTGGCTTTAGCTATGTTAATTCAATTCGTCAGACAAAATTATATACAACTGTAACTGACGATTGATACTGCGCTATTGCAAAGTCCAAAACCTAATGGGATAAAATTAATATCTTTTTTATTGGTTAACATCGCTTCTCGTCGGGCGTGGACTTCACATTCAAACATACTTAGAAGAAACAAACTCGCCCTAAGTAGTTAATTAAATATTATTGAATTATACGCGTCCTAAGAAGCAACAATTGACGCTAGATATCACCTTCAGGCAGTAAATGCCGAGACAAACTTTATCAGTACCCAATAATACAAAATATTTTCAATTGTGCAATCTTTAAACAGAACCAAACTTATTTCGTTCGAAACTCCAAGTTTCCGTACCGTATTCTGAAAAGCACTAATGTTCATCACTTGTAACTGCAGAGGCTACGGTAGCGGCGTGATGTGATGACCACCCCACGTACGTTGTTGTACCCATGGCTGAACACCATAACAGGTTACCTCATCGCTTGACCATTTTGAGACGGTTCTCCGCAACTCCTCGTATGACGTCAGGTGGAGCGAAGAACGTCGGTGCTGACAAGTACCAATAGTATTCCTAATTCATTTATACCATTATTCCCGATACTATGTGCTGATAATTGATGTATGGCTATTTTGAACCCGAAAAAAAAAATTGATGAACCTTCTTCGTTTTGCCAAAGCCCCGGAGTAGCGAAAAAAGTGGGTTTTGGCAGCAATATAGTATATGTACTAAGTTTTTGCTCACACCGGTAACATCTGTGATTCAAACATTTATTACTCAAGCAAAATTAATTATAATCTCTTAAAGAAGTCATGAAACTTGAAACAAATTCTTTCTTGTTAAACTCTGAACGCATGTCTAGTCAAGTTGCCCTAATAATTACGTTTTCTCAGAAAACTCGAAAGAAAATGCTATGTTGACGGGGAAACTGTTTGATTACATGAAATACTGCTTTTGAATGACTGATATAGGAAGTCTGAGCTAGTGAAAAACACACTCCTCCGTTTGACCATTCGCAATATTTTGACGAGAAAAGCTGTTTAATTTACAAATATCACCAGTAAAGTTGATAAATTTGGACTGACGATTACTTCTAGAGCGTTTAATACTCAACTGATAGTACGTATGCAACGGTAGTTTTTTCCTGTAAGCCATGTTCTTCCGCGGTAATTTTTCATGGCGGAGTGTACTAGTATGTAAAATGATAAATGATGATTATAAAATAAACCATATCAATACTTGGGAAGCCGTGGCTATGCTGTTGTAATAGATTTCTTCGTCTATCAACCTATTCGTTCGACATTTTATTGCCTTATTTCAAGCAAACTGATATTTGCATCGCACAGTTAACAGCTGTGATCGTGCAGCGATGATTACCCTTCTTTTTTTTCTTTATGGAAGCCCACGCTCACCGTATTTATTAAGCAAGTAAAAGGTATGAACTAATAACAGTTTGTTATATATCTCTCCACCTGACGTCAAAGGAGCGAGCGGGGCTTAACACGCTACATGCGCGCGAGTTAACCTGTTAACGCTGTTCAGCCATGGTTGTGCCTATCTTAAATACTTCAGCAGGAACTCTTTCGTGCTTGTTCGTAAAATAGCGTCTCAACAATGCAACTATCAAAAAATTCTAACTCTAGCAAACCAAACTCTACAGTAAGTGTGATACTATGAATACCGCACAGGACAAGAGCTGTTGAACGTTAGGCGAGGTTCAGAGGAGCTTTAGGCTCACTTTAACCGATTAACCTAGCCCTATTCCAGAGCTAGGGCTTTTGCTGTTATAACTTCATTCCGGTCCCTCCCTTGTTCATGTAACGCAGCTTTGGTCGACTAAGCTTGCTTACGAGAGCGGTGGCGTCATCAACGAAGGCCAGTGGTGGCGTTTCGGCGTAAGACCCGTTGTGTTGATGTCTCCGCGGCCTGAGTTTGACATTCAACACTCCGTAGGGATCACAAACTAAGCAGCTACATGTTCCAGCTTGAGGCCCGTTCAGCGAGCCTGCAGGCCTTAGGCGTCTAGGTCGACTCATATTGGCAAAAGTAAAGGAGCCGAGCCAAAGGTACAAAAGCAGTAGATGAAAGCGCATCGCCCGTCCTGGCAATACCATGCATACATCCAACGAGCTGGAGCGTCAGGGCTAGAAAGAACGACACAACAACCCGCGACGCTGGCGCGCTAACCTTGAGGGCTCCAGGAGCGGCAGGCAGAGACCAGTACATCTGAGGAAGGTTAAGGGCACTGCGACCTTCAAACGTCTTCCCTCGCACTCGACACACACTTGCTGGCAGTCATCGTTGCTTTAGCCTTCCATCGTATCTACCCCTCTCATGTGAGTGTATCACGTGCGTGTTTGTCGGTTACAATTTTGTAATGTTATGGTATGGAACAGCCACTGCGTGCTGCTGCACGAACGTGAGTAAACCTTTGTCGTCTACATTCAACACCAGTCTCGCAAGAACGGCACCATTTGAAACAGATGGGTTCGGTTCATTTGGATTTGATACGTTCTGCCCGAGGACTTCTAATCTACCCATACACAATCCTTGGCACGAAAGCGCTAGCACTGTTTTGTAATATAGGATATAACACAGTTTGCCGCAATTTGCAAACACGCTCTAAGGCTCGGCCCCAAGAATATGCCCAATAATCAGTTTTTTTACGTTTATTTCATATAACAAGACTCGCAAATCTTTATGCAGTTCTAATACGTAATAATTAGCCCTACAAGTAAGATCAACCCAAAACATGACCACGACTGCGACAGTCGTGCGTTGACGAACTACGGTACCGATCTCATGATCATATACATTTCCACATTTGCGATCTCACAAAGGAGTAAAGGGACATGCAAGATTTCGATAGAAACGTGGGTTCCCACCTAGGATCAACACGCATAGTAACATGAAGTCGGGAAAAAGAAAAACAACAGAAAAAGTATGGACACTTGGACAGTAACAGCAGTAGGTATGAGTGTGAAAGCGGACGGGGTCACGAAGAAGAGGCATTCTGTATGGGCCTAGATAAGGCGCTCCAAGGAGTCTCCCCGGGGCGCTGCTCCTCATAACACAAGATGGACGAACCCAACTAAGCAAACTCCATGTCCCATCCTCTGCCCGCCGGGAAGTGTAGAGCTACAGGCTACATTGAACACGTAATTCAGGAACAGCTTGCCACCGAGTCTCACCAGAGCGTCTTTGTCACGTTCGCATGCTCTTCAGCAATAGGTTTTCTCCAGTCACTTTACCTTTTTACCTTTGGGAATGATATAATGGCTACGAGAGGTACCAAAACCATGCGAATGAATACAGTAAACCGGAGCGTGGGCCATGCCGAGCTAAAATCCTTCACACCCACTCATTGTTATCACAGTGGGGTGGAACGCAGCGAAAGCGACAATATACAGGCAACAGTGACAGCCTCTAAGCGCGTGTTCGCGCCCCGCCGGCAATATCTCAGGTCTCTCTGGGTCAATGCCTGCCAGACTTTGCCGTGGGAGGCTGTAGGTTCCCACAAGGACTCGCGTTACTATAATGCTAGTGCAAGCCTTCCTACCCACAGGACTACCAGCGACCCCATGACTGGAAGAAAGAAGGGATATGTAGCATTTCGGTAGAAATGTGGGACACAAATAAGATCAACGCGTATCGGAGACTCAAGCCGGGAAGGGAGAGGACTAACAAAGCATCATCAGTAGAAGTATGTAAAAGGAAGGAGGCTTCAGACAGCCCCATAAAAATCAAATAGTACTGGGGTATTCGGAGAAATAACACTACCGTACTTCCCAACATTCATTTAATGGACGCGGGATACGAACAGAACTGCAACCAGTGTCAGGCCTAAGCACAAGCATGAGGCTTTCTAATAATACAAAATTAGTCGCACGGTTAAGCCAAGACGAAAAGTTACAAAATAGTGGTTAATAGCAACTGGAAACACGACTGTGTGAGTGACACAGAGATATATTCGGATCTTCATAACATTTTACTCGCGTAAATTCGATTGATCGATTGAATTAGAAGTTATTAGCTATTGCGCAATTTACAAAGTATAGGAATAACATCAGAAAATTATAGTAAAGACTAGTGATGAAATTAA